>JACXGI010010218.1:0-19941 GCA_016801175.1 Esox masquinongy
CCCCCCCCCTCCAGGGAGAGGATTTCTGAGCTCCGCCTGTATCTCTTCCGCCCTCTCCATTCCCCCCCCCCCTCTATTCTGCCCTCCCTCCCTCGGCCAGTCTCTGCTCTAAAGCTAAAGCTCATCAAAGGAAGGGTCACAATTGGAGGGGCTTAACGTCTGCTCTCTCCACAGCTGGGAGCTGGGCTAAACTTCTGTACTGGGCAATGCTGTAAAAAATACCACTGACAGACTCAGGGACTTGGTTTGGCCATTACAGAGGCCTGGGGAGAGGGGGGGTTGAGGGGTATTAGGGAGGGGGGGGTTGAGGCAGGTTATTGGGGAGAAAGGGCATTGAGGGTGAGGGGGGGGGTTGAGGGGTATTAGGGAGAGAGGGGTTTGAAGGGTATTAGGGAGAGGGGGGGTTGAGGCAGGTTATTGGGGAGAGAGGGGTATTGCATGAGGGAGGGTAAAGAGATGGAGAAAGTGACAGGCATCTATCTCCTGTCTCTTCGGGGCTGTCTGTCTCCTTTTTCTCAATTTGCCCAGAGTTGATTTCCCAAGAGGCCCTGCGAGCTGCAGCCAGGATAGACAGCATCAGGGAGAGAGGAATGAAGGATAGATGGAGGGATTGATGAACGGATGGTGTTAAGAGAGAAGGGTGGATAGTGGGATGGAAGGACTTATGAACGAATGGAGTGTTAATTGTCTTTTGACAACCCTGCTTCTTTAGGTGATTTCCCCCAGTGTCATTCCTTTTAAGGGTTGAACAGGAAACAGGAAGTGTTAAGTGACAAGGAGCATAGAACAACATGGAGCAAGAGGCAGACGAAGTTATGGTGGGACCTGGCCAGTTCTGTCCGATCCACTCCTTACCAGGCTAGCTGGAGAGAGGGCTTCACACAGAACAAACACTGAACCATGAAGACAGGAAAATAAAAGATGCCAACGGCTGTTGGGCTACTTGGCACTTGAGACCTGTTTAAAGTTTGCATCGTTTTGTGCTTCAATTCAGTGCTTCATTGTTTTTTACAAAACTACCGTAGGATTTATCATTGTTGCAGTTTATTTGTTTTCATGGATGTTATTTTGTGGCGAATTTTCAGCTCACTATATTTGACTTTACATGTAGAAACATGTAGAAATGTACAATAATTTGACAAAAAATTTCTGTTTACATGTAACACATCGCTAAATTTACTGTATACATACAGATGTGCATATCCTTTTTCTGTGTAGTACAGAATTGTACAGTATTCAATTTTCCCAGTAAACTTTTACCACTGTTGAAACTGCTATATAAAAAGCACAGTGTGATACACACCAGCATTCAGCTGGACAAAAAAGTAGAACAAAACTGATATTTATATATAACAAACATTTCCGGTGTTGACTGCCCTGGTGAAAAAACATCGAAACATTTTGACCATTACGGCACACACGATGAGAAAAAAACTTTTCATTTTAGTGGCACTGGACAATTTACTGACACAATAACTAGGTTTTGAAACATTAATTAAAATTTGGGTGAGTTACTACATTTTTGCAGACATGCCATAGAGTTCTGATGTCCCATGAAACAATTGTGACCATTGTACTTTTAGAGAACGCTAAGACTGCTTCAATAAATGAGCCAGAGCAATTGAGTAAAACGGCAATACAACACAGCAACACAAGTCACACTGAAAGTCAATAATGAATATCTTACCTTGATCTTCAATGTTCAGGTTTCTGATCATCCACTGTACAATGTCAGAACCTGCAAGACACAACAAAAACCACCGCCATGAACATCCTACAGCACTCCAGCTAGTATCTACAACATGAGGTCAACAGCTGAGCACATATGATTAACTTTACAACCATCTCTTTTCTTGTGTATATTGTTACATATTGATCAAAAACAGAGGTGAGTCGTATACACTACCACGGCTCAATGGTCTCTACAGTTGCCTGCCTACTTCCAGCACTTCATATTCACTGTTGCCAAGTCCAATCTAATACCAAATCACCAAGCGAAATGCAGAGAAACGAGAGACAGAGTTCTATTTGTAAAGCTGCATTGGCTAGATTAGATTGAAACTCTCAAAGCCAACCGTTGAGTTGACAAAATGTTGGATTCATTGTCAAAACCAACCACAAGGCTAGAAATATTCAAAGTCAAACATTGGGTTAAGAAATGTCAAATCCAACCTCTGGGTAAAAAAAGAATCAAAACCAACCACTAGGCTAGAAAGATCCAGTTATCTTCTTAGTCATACCAGTTAGACAATCAATTCAAACCACATAAAATGTGTGTAAATTGTATGGAGAGTATTCTACAATGTAATTTTCCCAGTGAATAAACAGCAAGCCATTTCCAACAATAAATCCATAGAATACAACTGTGACCCCAAACTTTGGAACGGTAGTGTACATAAACATACCCAAACAGTCTGATGTTCTGTAGGTCCCTCCAGCTCCATCAACATCAAAAAAAGTATGGGGAAATGTCATTGGGAAGCAACTAATAACCTCTCACAATTCCACTATCACCAGCAACAGCACTTGCTCGACAGAGGACGCCATGTCAGTGACCAGGTAAACAACATTGTCAGTGAGTTTGTACGCCTTCTAGGTCAGTGGTCTGGCCAAAGCGCTGCGCACACATTTCTTGTGCCTTGCAGTGCAGCGAAAAGAGAGACATGTTTTCATTCAAGTATTTTGACTTTATGTACATGTATTATAATGTAATCAGCATGCATGGACATTTTAGCCTTTTTGGTTTGCTTTCCTTTTAATAAAAACATTTTAAGAAAATATAATGCCCACTTTTATTTATAGAGCAAATAGTGTTGCAATACAATGACAATAGTGTTACCCTGTTACCTGCCATGAAGACGCCCCCCTCCCCATTCACACGTAGTGTCAACACCAGCTGTTTCTAACAGCTAAATTTATACTCTTTTAATTATCACTTTCTACCGCTCCAACTTTGAGGACAGATCTGACAGCAGAGTGGGGGGCAAGAGAGAGAGCTATAAGGGAGAGATTAGAGATTAGATAGATAGACAGACAGACAGACAGACAGACAGACAGACAGACAGACGCATAGATAGATAGTCACCTTGGAAAAGTATTCAGACTTGGGTATTTCTCATCCAGCTTTGTACACCTGGATTTGGGCAGTTTCTTCCATTCTTCCATGCAAATCCTCTCAAGCACACTGTCAGACTGGATGTGGTGAATTGCAATCTTCATGTCTCCCCACAGATGTTCAACGGGGTTCAAATACAGGCGTAGCTGGGCGACTAAAGGACATTTACAGATTTGATCTGTAGCCATTATTGCATTTTATTGGCTGCGAGCTTTGGAATATTGCTGTGAATGTTTATCTTCACCCCAGTCTGTGGTCTTGTGTGCTCAGAATTGGGATTCTTCAAGGACGTCTCTGCATTTGGCTCTGTTCCTCCTTCCATCAAACCTTTCCAGTCCCCCAGTCCCTGTTGCTGAGAAGCATCCCCATTGCATGATGCTCCCACCACCATACTTCACCACACAGTTGGTATTTGCCCGGTGATGACTGGTAGCTTGTTTTCGCCAGATGTAGAGCTAAGCATTCAGGCCAAACTGTTTGAATTTGGTCTCATCAGACCAGATAACATTTTTCCTCATGCTCTCAGAGCCCTATAAGTGCCATTTAGTAAGGATTATTAAAGCCACATTTTTAGTGCGATATTATTATTTTTTTCAATATATTGGCACAATTTCTAAAAACTTTTTTCGCTTTGTCATTATGGAGTTTTGTGTGTAGATTGATGGCAATGAGTTATAAATTCAGTCTATAACAACATTAGGAGAAAGTCAAATAGTCTAAACAACCTTCGAAGGTTCTGTACAGTAAGATATAAGCAGACAGACAGATACACTGTAGAGATTAAAGAGAAAAAGAGAAATACAGAGAAAGTGAGAGAGCAAGAAAGACGGGAGAAAGATAAGTAGATGGAAATAGAGAGATCAAGAGACAAGGGAAAGAGTTAGAGATAGATAGATAGATAGAAAAATTAGAGATAGAAGGGGAATAGTGGGAAGGGCAGTGGGTCCATATGGTAACTGACTAGTAACTCTCCATCTCTCTGTCCACTTCTCTGTCTTCTTTCTTATTTATCTGCCTTCTCCCTCTCACTTGCTCAGCTCCCTCTGTGTCTCTCTCCCACTCCTTCAATTCCTTCATGCCTTCTTCTTTCATGTCTTTTCTGTCGGCTGAGCGCTGTCTGCCAATAGCTCGGATTAGGAGAACAGCCTCCCTCCGTGTTGTTGGCTCGGCAACACAGCGCTGTGTACTTGTGTGTTTGTGTCTGTGTGTGTTTGTGTTATGTGAGTGTTATGTTTGTCTGTGTTTGCGCACTGTTAGACGAAGAACCCAACATTATTAGACATTTTACATATATGAATGAATGTCCTAATGTTGCCACAAGGCCTTTTCTCCTGTACTGTTCCCATCTGCTGTCCATCTCCGCTCTATCCTTCTACCCCACTCGAGACGGGGGCAGCCATTTTGAGAGCTGATGCCGGCAACTTGCTTCAATAAGCAGCACAATGTACAGAGTCTGTCCCGAGCTGTATTTTACAGACGCTTGATATTGTTCTTGACCAGGGACCCTCAGGGCTAGTGCACTGTGATTGGGCGCAGAGATAACGGCGTGGAGGCAGCATGTCAGAGTGCACTATGATGTGACACTGTTATTAAATTGGATACCAATATCACAGTCTTGAAACCCAGAGGCACAACATCACAAGACTTCCAGGAACGCTTGCAAGGCAGACTATAGAGATCAGGTTCTGAGGAAAATGGGTCCGTAGTTTGATAAGATCATAAAAAAACACGAGATCAAAATGCAAAACCTACATTGACGTGACATTGGCTACAAGTGTGATCAGGGATTACATTTAAGGAGCAGTATTTCAGTATATTCATACTGAGCTATCTTCGCCAATATCTATATCTTTGCTAATAACTGCCAATAGAAGTTCCTCTAATCATGGCAGCCAAACTGGTCTACCCAGTTCCACAGTTTTTTACTTGGGCCTTGGCATGATAGGAATCTGATTTTGATGATTATCTTTGTGAAACAGCTGCCATTTCGTATCTCTCAGTTACCTGTACATCTATAAACACCAACGGCCAGTTTCTAAATCCATATCTACATCCAGATATCAAAAATAAATAGTCAGGGGTCATCGTGACTCACGGTGATAAATGTTGTGACTGTCTTGAGTGGTCCGCGTTTAGAACGATTCTTGAAGTACATCTTGACATATATCACCCTTTTTCTAAATGCAGTGTGTTTACTGGTTGACTCTCCTAAGCCTGCAGCTCATTCAGGTAATGGGACACTGGGCCTTTGTTGTCCTGCTGTGTGGCTTCTGGCTGCAATCATTAACTTCTCATTGCCGTCTCCTACTGACTGTGCATCCCAAACGACGCCCCATTACCTACGGGCCCACGTAAAAAAGTAGCGCGCTACTTAGGACATAGGGTGCCATTTGGCAATCTTGCCCACACCTGTCTAATGACTGTTAAAATGCAGCTCTGTCTAATGACTGTTAGGATCCAGCCCTACCTAACGACGGACTGCTGTGATATAACCTTTACCTTCAGCTTACACTCACTCCACAGTCCATCCATTATTTAGTAACCAATAATGAAAATCAGTCTGTGCCCACAATGATGAAAGGGACTACAGGGTAAGTAGGAACACGCTTCTCTGTCTGGGATTCTCAGAATAACTCTCAGAAATGCCTTTGTGATAAACAACTTAAGGTTGCATAGCTAGTTGTGTGGGTACGCTCTACAAGCGCACATTTTCCGTCGTATGACAGTTTCGATGAGAAGGCCAGGGAGTAGAGGCATTGAGACAGAGCTCAGTTTGAGCGGAGAGGGACAGTTTGTGGGCAGCGGAACAGTTTGTGGGCAGCGGGACAGTTTGTGGGCAGAGGGACACCTTCTTCCCTATTTAGCAGGAAGTAGACATGGTCAAAATTGGTGAACAATGCAGGCTGCTGTTTAGGATGCAACCCTAATCGAGGCCACATACGTGTCCCCCACACGACACCCCCGGCATCTTCCTCCTTTCTCTTCCTCCTACTCCTCAAACTGCCTGCTTCCAGATTGAGCTGTGACCGGGCTTGTCCTCCTAGGGGGGCTCGGAGTGGGGGGGTGTCTGCTCCTCCATGGGGGCCCGGGCCAGCTGTTCCTGCCTGGGTAGCCTGCTTGGGAACCCTCCAGGACTCCAGGGCCTCTCTCTCTAAATACCCAGCCAGCAGCAGCTGCCCTCTGGGCACCCAAACAGGTCTCTCTCTCTCTCTCTCTCTCACCAGACCCAAGAGAGCGAAGGGGAAGGACTGTTGTTTGGCTGTGAGATATGTTTAATGAATGACGCGCAGCACTGTGCAAAGTATTGGATAAAGAATTCATATCGCTATTTAAAATCACTACCGCGACAGAAAGAAAATTACACCTCCAGTGTGCAACCATGCCCGTGTAACCTTGCTTCACCTAAATATTGCATGACCATATATCCATACAGTACCGCGGGCAACATTAACCACTGGCCAATGCAGAGTTCATAATGCCTGCTAAACACTGAATATCTACCACGGCACAGAACACTGTACTTAAGATACAGTAAATAGCTATTAAGTAATTACAGGGCAGCCTCTGATCAACCATCGGTTGTTTGTATTGCGGTTTGACAGTAGCTGCTATTAATGAGACAGCCCTAGTCACTGCCACAGCCTAATAAGCTGTTAAGCACGGAGGACAGCTGCACTCACTGTTACTAGTTAATAGGCTATGAAGCATAGTGGACAGCTCTGCATACTATTACTGGCTAAAAGGCTATTCAGAACTGTGGCTTTAGTCAATGCTACCGGCTAATAGGCTCAGTGCGGTCCGAAATAAACAATGACCAGCTAGCCCTGGGCCAGGGTTACTGGATCATGTCTGTCATTGGCCCGTGGCTAGTGGATCTCATCAGTCATTGGCCCGTGGCTAGTGGATCTCATCAGTCATTGGCCCAGGGGCAATAAAAATGTTTTGAGCTACTGGATCTAGTCACACAGTGGCACAATCAAGCCAGTTACTTGCTAGTGCATTTCTGTGTTTCAGTTCAACATAGCGTTCCTAAAGCACCTATCAATCCACTTGCTAACCTAATTTATTTCAGGTAGAGTGACTTGCAAAAGAAAACCGTTAATAATGAATATATTAAACCAGTTCCTAGCAATATGTTGGCTACTGTTGATAGTAAAGAGCAACAAGACACTTTGGTATTCATGTTGACTAGCCTACTAAGGCCTTGTTGAAATACATTCTTCACAATTCCCAAAAAGCCTATCAGGAAAATGTGACACTGGATCTTTTCGCATTTCATCCCATAAAGAATTTTTGATTCACTTCAAGGTATTTGTTTCATTTAGGCTCATTTGGTAAACGTGTAAATCTTGTCAGGACAAGGTAAAGTTTGCCAACATATTTGCTCTACAAAAATAATGATATACCATTCAGGGGTAGTTTAAGCTCACACAAAACCCAGATCTTATTTGAAATGGATCTAAAAATCCCCTTGGAAAACATGAAAGGTGTCATAACGCAAATAAACACTTTTCAGGTTTTTCCGCCAGATTTTATGGGAATGATGACTCATACTATTTTAGTCAATATGTTACATTCAGCACTGTTGACAGGTCTAGTCATTGTTCCTGGTTAGGTGATCAAACAAACCAGGAAAACAATGGCTCATTTTTAGTGCAGAACTGGACCAGACACAGTACGTACAAGGGAAAATGAGGCATGTGTCCCAAACAGCACCCTATTCCTTTAACCATTTTGACCAGAGCTCTACAGTACACTGGAAATAGGTTGCCTTTTAGGAGGAAACCATAGTAACAAAGATGGCACTAGACTTTAATGAGAACCTTATCAAACCCTGTCGAGCGCAGCACACAGGAGGCGTGGGAAAGAACCAGGCAACGTCAACAAAAGCAATGCAGGTGTTTGTTTTGTGTGCCGGAGCAGAGCATCATCGTTAGCCGGCTGATATTTCTGTTGAGACGTTCTTGTCTAGTATGTATGCGTGACCCAATCAAAACAAGGTTGTGTACTAAAATAACAATTTAATATAATCTGGAAAATTAGGGTTGGTAATGCTGAAGCCTATTAAAGATGCAAGCTAACCTAACTGGCTGATTCCATATTGGAATTCTTCAAACTTCCTCTCACAACAAATGTTCTTAAGCTCCAAACTGACATTCTGTCCCAGAGTGTTGTTATGATTCTACTCCAGTGTTCTAGTGTTTTAAATTCTATTCCAGTGTTCTAGTGTTTTAAATTCTACTCCAGTATTCTAGTGTTTTAAATTCTACTCCTGTGTTCAGCAGACTTGCGTAACCATCCGGATAGGAGGGAACTAGCTGTACCTTTGTTCTTGACTAAGACTTGATCCTCCTCATTGCACTTCTCCCAAAATGATATACTTTAAACAACATTACAGTACATTATAGCATCCACACGGAACATTTCAAGTAGTATGAGAGAGAGTGCTACTCTGCTTTAAACCTTTAGAGTGTATCAGCAGAATAGTTACATAAGACTACTGTTACATAACACAGAACTCAAGCAGCAGAAGGAGAGTCTTCACTAAGCCTGCTTTCCAAATGGCGCCCTATTCCCTATAGAGTTCACTCAGTTTGATCAGATCTCTGGTTAAAAGTAGATCATACTTGAAATAGGGTGCCATGTCAGACACGTTTTAAGTGTGACTTAATACAGAGAAATCCCATAGCATAAACTCCTGGCCTACCATTCAACATGACAGTCGCCTAATATTAGAGCTCCTCTTCAGTCCATTACGGATGGAATAGGTAGTTTTTGTCCCAAATGGAACCCAATTCCCTGTGCGGTTCACTACTTTGAGTCCTTTTGGGACGCTCTCCCTTCAGTGTCTGGTTGAGTCTCATTTGCATGAAGAAGTGCCTCCGCTTTAGGCCCGTCGGCTCAGCCGGAGGCATGATGTGCAAAGGGTGCGTTAACACAGAATCCTCACAGAAAAGAGAAAACAAAACGCTCCGACCAGAAAAACGGATGCTCACGGGAAATAAAATGGGAGAGCTAGTGACACGATTTAGACTTTTGGATGTAAAAGAGGAAAGCGGAGGTGTTTTTGACATAATTATCCACAGCGGCAGTATTTTTTAAATTTCACACAAGGAAAGTTCAGCCTGTGACGTCATTGTTTCATTAAGTCTGCAGTCTAAACCGCAAAGAAATCCCTTAGGGGGTGGTTTAAAAAAACATTCATCCCACAGGTCGGCTTCCGGTTCGGAACTATTCGTTTTTGCGGGTCGGAAATGTTTTATATAAAAACATAACCTTATTTCTGTGAGGTAAGATAATCGGCTATGAGGCAGTGAGGAAATAGAGCAGGGACTGCCCCTCCCGACTTGAGAAAAGAGAATGTAGCCTAACTAGCAACACTAACTTTCTAGCCAACGTTTTCACTCAGGCGAAAATGTCTAGCTAATCTATCTGGACCGGGAGAAATTAAATGAACGATTATCATGAGTGAATAGCGCAGACAATTTAATTATTTAGCGAAAACAACAGCAACATTGTTGATCATGGATGCACAGCCTACAAAAAGTGAAGCTGGAAGGCATGTGGTATTTCTTAACTAGTAGGAAGACATGATATGTTAATACCATGGTTTGCTCTGTTAATACCACGAGAACAGACATACCTCGATAAATAAAGCAGTGGTGAAATGTCCCGTTCACAAGGGCTGTGTAGGAGAAAGGCACTGTAAACTGCTGACTGATTGATCCCCAAAACCATATTGCCTCATAAACATCGACTTATTGTTATCATCATTATGTCAGGCTCCAGTTGGATAGGTTGCAGGAGTGCCTCATCAGGGTTTGACAGATGAGCTGCATTCAACAGCCTCCTGTCTCTCTGGAAATCCAAGTCCTCATGGGGCATTGGTGCAACGCTGATGAACTGTAGTAGAAGGCACAGTCGAGTCACAAGGTCCTTATCAGCCTGGCATCTCTCCCGGGATGGGCCAGCCGATAAATGCCCGCAAAACAAAGAGATCCATAAACTTCCCATACACAATCGCTCAAGGGGGGTTTATTCATTGATTAGACATTTATGGGTTGCTGAAAACAATTGGAGGGAGATACAGCAGCCGGATTGACATAAAAGCCTCATCCCAAGACTGGTGTGTGAACAGGACAGCTTATCGCTTACTGAATTTGCAGGTTACATGTGATGCGTAAAAAGGTGCACCTTGTGGTGGCAAGGTGTCCTTTCGCAGCAACCTGACCTCCCAGGCTGCGTGAGACTGGCGACAAGATGGCAGCTGGATCTCTTGTACAGTACCCAACCTATATGAGGAAGCTGTCGAGGATGGGGAGCCTACTGGTCAGGGTCGAAAAATGTTAATTAAAAAAAAAAAAAAGGCTTATTCCTGAGGATTTTTCTTGAATAGTATGTGTGTGGGTGTGAGTGTGTGTGCAGGCCTCTGGGCCAATGATCTCATAACCCAGCCTTGCTGGGACGGGTCAATAATCACTTCATTAAACAATGATTCCTATTACACCAGAGCAAAAAGCCTCCAGCATCCGAGCAAGCCGTTTAATAACCTGTACACATCAAGATATTAAACCTTAAGTTACTGTCAATAATCGCTTCATTGTGTGAAGCATGAACGTTTATATAGTTCAAGTTTATTTGCCTTTACACATTAACAACAGCGTTATTGGGAATGAAATGCTCAGTGTCCAAAAGTCTGTAACAGTGCAGGCATAAGTAATACAACAGAATAAAACAAAATAGAATAAAAATAATTTCTAAGAAGAAACATAACCAAGTCAGCAATAAAATAGATAAGTGGTAATAATGTCAGTCTTGCATTCGCTGTAAGTAGGTTTCAGCACTCAGCTGGTAATGATATTTCCTATCGTGCTATAGTACATTATGAAATAATGAATAATGAATGATGAATGTCAGATGTGCAAGAGATGCAATAGAATGACTAAGTACTATGTACATTACCAACAATTGTACGCAATCGTAATATTACCGTGGTCATTAATGAGGTGTTACATGTGCCATAGATGCAGTAGAATGACTATGTACATAAAAGCACAGGTTAGAACAACAAGAGCAGTGATCCCTGGTAAGTGCAAGGTGGCTAGATGAGTAAGTGTAAGGGACCACCAGTATATAGGATTCAGAGCATAGTCCAAGAGGGTGCAAACGTAACGGTATAAAGGATTCAGAGTATAGTCCAAGAGGGTGCAAACGTAACGGTATAAAGGATTCAGAGTATAGTCCAAGAGGGTGCAAACGTAACGGTATAAAGGATTCAGAGTATAGTCCAAGAGGGTGCAAACGTAACGGTATAAAGGATTCAGAGTATAGTCCAAGAGGGTGCAAATGTAACGGTATAAAGGATTCAGAGTATAGTCCAAGTGGGTGCAAACGTAACGGTCTATTTGAATGAGTATGAGAAACGGAGGCTGGGGGTTGCTCAAGACTCCAACAGCCTCGTAACCTCAGCCAGCTCTAGAATATCCAGCCTTAGTTCCCGTTTCACCTATTACGCTATTACAAGCACAAACATTTATAGATTCAACTGTATAGCTCATACTGTCCAAAACAAGGGTAAAAACAGAAGTACACACAGTTTGAAATGTACACATTTGTGCTCTTATTAGAGGGAAAAGCCTAGTGTTTTTAATAATGTCGGGATTGAGTCCACTACCACTATTGCTCATGCAAGCGACTAAACCAGCCAAATAGGTTTAGGAATGAAATGTTGACTGAGGAACTCTGTTACACATCACACAACAAATTAGGAAACAGAAACAGCACGTAAACATATGGTAAATCCCTCCAAAAAAAAACTCTTCCCTCGGCTCTACACTCAGCCCTCCATTTGTGCACTTCACCATTTGCAGAAGTGTCCCAAAGCTAAGGGAGCAAAAAATGTCAAGGATGGTAGAGGCTAATTAGGCCCTCCAGTGAACCCTTCCAGCGAGTGTGCAATGATGCAGCCTCCACAAGCGAAGTGGAATCCAATAAGGCATCATGTCATTTTTGAGCACAATTTCACACAAAAGTATGGAGAGGAATTCCAAATTATATGACACTTATATTTGTTAATGTTTGATTTCAAGGCCTGACACATACAAACAAAATAAATAAATAAATGTTTAACTGTTAATGAGGTCTATTTCTTCGAAAACAATGAGAGGGATTACATTTAAATTGCATCGTTGTTTTAATAATAAAAAAAATACCATGAATTACATAGTTCAAGTCACAAGCAGGTCTCTAAGTTGAGGTGTGCCACTCTGGCATCTAGGGCATAGGGGATGGATTGGCATTTGCGGACAGTTACATATAATTTGATGCTAGCAAGTGTATTTCCTATATTTTGCATTCTCTTTACTTCTCCCTTTCTTGTCCCATCATCAAATTTTTTCGTCCTGCCCCACCAACTGCCAAAACCTCCAAAAACCTAGACTCTTTAGACATCCACTGTTCACCCATAAGTCTGTGTGAGATGAATATTGTCTGAAATTACCTTTTTAATTCTGTGAGCAATACATTCTGCCAATATTTTATGCCAATATTTTGTTCCAGTATATTTTGCCAATACACGTTGCCAATATCTTTGTGTTACAATATTTAAGGGTTAAGGGACGTTGTTTTTTTGTATACTGTACACTGAGTATTATTTTCTATGTTGAAAGTTTAGAAATCCATTGTCTATTGTTTTGCCATTCACCATTCAGTATGCTGTTTTTCAGATATATTAACCATAATCTTTTCTGAATAAGTTCCTCAAACCAAATTATTCTGTGCTAATTTGTAATTTACATTTTCATATATTCGATGTAAGTTGTTTCACCTCTACAACATTATTTTTTTCATTTTGGGAGGAAAAGCGAGCTGAGTGGCCATCAGGACTGCCTAAAATGTGTTCTGCTAGAAAACAAATCTGCTTTTAATTCCTTAGTTTTGGTTAAGAAACTTATTTCAATTTCCCCTTCCTTGTTTATAAGTTATCTGTATGTATATCAGATGACGGTTGGATTGCACAAAATCTTCAACCGATACTGTTTCAAAACTTTTTGCTCCATAGAAAAGGATATCAGAAATGAATAGGTATTCAGTGCAATCCATCTTCCTTGAGGATGTAATTTAATGGATCCAACCTCTAGTTTATATTTTACTCCTTTAGAATTCCTTAGCCCATAACAAAAATTATTTTCACCACCCCTGTCCTTTTCCAAGGCCACTTCGTCTGACGCTGTTGAATGAATAATAATCTTGGTCAGATCTAGCAAAGTGAAAACTTTTCTCCTGTCTACTAATTTCTTCAGCCTGAAAAGTTTGTTACATTTTAACCAAGGTCCACTAAACGTGCCACTTTACTTTATATTACGTTGCTTGCTTCTGGTTTATGTACATTAACAACACAGTAATTATAAAGTTGACTAGTACAATTAATTATCAATTACAACTAATTACAAATCAAGACTATTACATTGCAATTACATATACTCCCTATTGGGGTTCAATTCACATTATGTTGCTCCACGGTAGGAAAATTATAATTACGTATATCTGATGTGACCACACTGATATTACATAATACCAAAAATAAATTAGATGACTTTTAAATGTGTAATTACAAAACATTAGTGAAATAGTGGAACAAGAGAATGTATAATGACATCAGAAGTTGCACGGAGTGCTTGACATGAGCCGGAACCGTCTCTAAGTTGAGGTGTGTATTAAAAACCCTATCCACTCAGGGGAAGTCAGGCACTCCAAGCAGGTGTTAATGTAACGGTCCCAGCCTGATGGGACCATTCCGCTTCGTGTTTTCTGTGTGTCCTTGGTTTGTCATGTACTTCTTTGGTCTTTCCTGTTCTCGTTTCAGTAAATCAAGTCTATCCCTTTCACCTGTGTTTAGCCCCCACCTGTTTCTGTTCTCCTAGTTAGTCTGTGTATTTAGTTCAGCCATTTTCTACCTGTCTTTGTCGGTCATTGTGTTTGTTCATGTCACGTTTTGTGTTCCTGGCTCCTGGTGATATTTTGTAGTGCATGGCACTCGGTTTTTGTTTTTCCCATTTGTTTTTCATTAAACACCCCTTCAACTCTCCGCTTGCTTCTGTCTCCCTCCGTAAATCGTGACACTTAATAAGGCTTATTAACACATATTTTTGATGAACATGATGTAATGCACGATTTGGCAGTTCCTGCACTTACTTTAGCCCAAGTCAAGTGCTGGTTACACGTGAAATAACTTCCAGGAACTGAATATGCAATTATTACAGAGGTCACGTTAACACAGGATTCTGCGTTTGTCACGGAGAAAAATAAATAAATACATAACTGTCATACATCTGAAAACGGAGGTCTTATTGATCATGAGATTTAATTTCAAATTGTAATATCCAAGGTTTTTTGTTAAATATAGTTATGCGGAAAGTCCGATCTTCCAAACCAGTGGCGGAGGTTAGCTTTCTCTCCCATGGGTGCAAATCTTTCATTGTGTGAGCCGTCACATGCAAAATGATCCATTTAATTATCAAAATCTGTCAGTATCTCACAAAAGTGACTACACCCCTCACATTTTTACAAATATTTGATTATATCTTTTCATGTGACAACACTGAAGAAATGACACTTTGCTACAATGTAAAGTAGTGAGTGTACAGCTTGTATAACAGTGTAAATTTGCTGTCCCCTCAAAATAACTCAACACACAGCCATTAATGTCTAAACCGCTGGCAACAAAAGTGAGTACACCCCTAAGTGAAAATGTCCAAATTGCGCCCAATTAGCCATTTTCCCTCCCCGGTGTCATTTGACTCGTTAGTGTTACAAGGTCTCAGGTGTGAACGGGGGCAGGTGTGTTAAATTTGGTGTTATCGCTTTCCCACTCCCTCATACTGGTCACTGGAAGTTCAACATGGCACCTCATGGCAAAGAACTCTGAGGATCTGAAAAAAAGAATTGTTGCTCTACATAAAGATGGCTTAGGCTATAAGAAGATTGCCAAGACCCTGAAACTGAGCTGCAGCACGGTGGCCAAGACCATACAGGGGTTTAACAGGACAGGTTCCACTCAGAACAGGCCTCGCCATTGTTGACCAAAGAAGTTGAGTGCACGTGCTCAGCGTCATATCCAGAGGTTGTCTTTGGGAAATAGACGTATGAGTGCTGCCAGCATTGCTGCAGAGGTTGAAGGGGTCAGCCTGTCAGTGCTCAGACCATACGCCGCACACTGCATCAAATTGGTCTGCATGGCTGTCGTCCCAGAAGGAAGCCTCTTCTAAAGATGATGCACAAGAAAGCCCGCAAACAGTTTGCTGGAGACAAGCAGACTAAGGACATGGATTATTGGAACCATGTCCTGTGGTCTGATGAGACCAAGATAAACTTATTTGGTACAGATGGTGTCAAGCGTGTGTGGCGGCAACCAGGTGAGGAGTACAAAGACAAGTGTGTCTTGCCTACAGTCAAGCATGATGGTGGGAGTGTCATGGTCTGGGGCTGCATGAGTGCTGCTGGCACTGGGGAGCTACAGTTCATTGAGGGAACCATGAATGCCAACATGTACTGTGACATACTGAAGCAGAGCGTGATCCCCTCCTTTCGGAGACTGGGCCGCAGGGCAGTATTCCAACATGATAACGACCCCAAACACACCTCCAAGACGACCACTGCTTTGCTAAAGAAGCTGAGGGTAAAGGTGATGGACTGGCCAAGCATGTCTCCAGACCTAAACCCTATTGAGCATCTGTGGGGCATCCTCAAACGGAAGGTGGAGAAGCGCAAGGTCTCTAACATCCACCAGCTCTGTGATGTCATCATGGAGGAGTGGAAGAGGACTCCAGTGGCATTCTGTGAAGCTCTGGTGAACTCCATGCCCAAGAGGGTTAAGGCAGTGCTGGAAAATAATGGTGGCCACACAAAATATTGACACTTTGGGCCCAATTTGGACATTTTCACTTAGGGGTGTATTCACTTTTTTTGCCAGTGGTTTAGCCATTAATGGTTGTGTGTTGAGTTATTTTGAGGGGACAGTAAATTTACACTGTTATACAAGCTGTACACTCACTACTTTTTATTGTAGCAAAGTGTCATTTCTTCAGTGTTGTCACATGAAAAGATATAATCAAATATTTGCAAAAATGTGAGGGGTGTACTCACTTTTGTAAGATACTGTACATGTATATTCCATAAATATCTATGACAAGGAATGTTTGTGATGTCTGCTAAATTGGCAAATTACCTGCAAGGTGACATAGTAATGAAATAGGAATCACAATCTTATCAATCAAGTTTGGAATATATGGAGTTTGCCCAGAGCACAATTACTACCATTTCTGAACATGAAGGAACATCACAACCCTGAACAGCAGCTACATGCTCGTGGAAGAGAAATACAGTATGTATACAAAAATAAATTTACTTTATACATACAAATGTGCATGTCCTTGTTCTGTGTACTACAGTATTGTACAATATTGACTTTTCCCAGTAAACTTTTACCTACTGTTGAAACTGGTATCTAAAAAGCTTAGTGTCATACACAATAGCATTCCGCTAGACAAAACTGAAATTATTGTGTAGTACAGTAAGCAGGCAGTCAACAAGTAGAACAAAACTGAAATTTATATATAACAAATAATTCCAGTGTTGACTGCCATGGTGAAAAAACATCTAAACATTTTGACCAGTACGGCTCACACGATGACAAAAAAACTTTTCATTTTGGTGGCACTGGCCAATTTACTGACAGAATAACTAGGTTTTGAAGCATGAATTCAATATTTTGGGTGAGTTACTAAATTTTGCCGACATGCCATAGAGTTGTGATGTCTCATGAAACAGTTGTGACGATTGCACTTACAGTTTAGAGAATGTTAAGACTGTTTCGAAAAAAGAGCCAAAGCGATTGAGAAAAACTGTAATAAGCCATTTTCTTCCTGCGTCCCAGAACATTGAGTGGTGCACCATGTTCAGTTGTTAAATTAGAATGCAGATGGGATCTTTAAAACGCATATTTTTGGACGATCTATGTTCTGAAAAGGCAGATATTTAAAAGCTAATGCTAACGCTGAATACCTATTTAATTATTATGTTATTATTACTGTGTTAGTTACATATAAAGTGTGCAACACAAAATAAAGTGCTACAAAAACCACTAACATACAAGGAACTCATTTAAAACCAATTAATTTAAAAGCCCCCCACGATTACTTCAAAAAAAATCCTGCCAATTGACAATCGCTGCTCTAGCCTGTGGTGTTCACTGTATTTCCCAGTTATTTGTGGAGTCAGTGTTCTTCTGTGGAAATGTAATGTACAAAATCGAGTTGCTTTGAATATAGTGTTTTTAATTGTAGGAAAAAGACCTGGATGGATAAAATTACCCTGACCAAGTAAAGGCTAAGTGATGTTTATGTAATGTTATATGAGTGATAGCGGAGCTGACAGGGTAATGCATAGTTTAATAGGCTGCTCTCTCTCTCTCTCTCTCTCTCTCTCTCTCTCTCTCTCTCTCTCTCTCTGTCTCATTAATGGTACACATGTCATTCCCTCATTCTCTCTTTCTCTCCCTCTCAATCATTCTAACTTTCCATCATTCTCTTTCTCTCTCTCAGTCTCTCTAAATCTCTTGATCTCTGAATCTCTCTCCCTCTCACACAAATACAACCACACATACACACACACACACACACACACACACATTTGAAATGACCACAGACATGGAGCAGTTCCTGACTATTGTCTTCAACCTTGTGTTATGCAGGCCGGAGATTTTACACACACAAAAACACACACACCTTTACTATAACTGTAATAAAGGTTACCTGAAAAAACACTTGGGATCTTGGATAAAAAACTCTTGACTGTGCGAATAGGGATTCCATTCTTCTCATCTTGCATACGAGCTATGACATCTTCCATCTGGAAAAGAAAAAATGAAATATGGTTCATTCACATCAATGTGTAGCACTCTGAGCAATCATTAAGGTTCATCAAAGTATAGCTAAAGTCAACCTGTTAACATATGGCCCACAGTGTTTATTGTACAGTACATAGTAGTGCACTTCAGTAGTGTGCCATTTGGCCCAGAGTGTTTATCATACATAGTAGTGCACTTCAGTAGTGTGCCATTTGGCCCAGAGTGTTTATCATACATAGTAGGGCACTTCAGTAGTGTGCCATTTGGCCCACAGTTTTTATCATCCATAGTAGTGCAATTCAGTAGTATGCCATTTGGCCCACAGTGTTTGTCATACATAATAGTGTACTTCAGTCGAATGCAATTTGGAGCATGTTTGACAGTATGTGAGAGAAAGATATCCCAGGCCTGGAGAAAGGTGTTTAACCTCTCTTTTGCCTTGACCTCTGACCTATATGTACTCTGCCTGTGTCTGTGAATCAGGCTAGAACCACAATGTCACTGTACCTCGAGACCTTGAGTCCCCAGTAATAGTCTCACCGGACCTGCCCATAACCTTCGATGTTTAGTCCCCAGTGTCTGGGCTTTTTTACATTACGATACATTTTTCCGAGACGTATCGAAGACTTGAGGCGCTAGATTATTTTGTCGTGTAAACGCGCAGATATGGATAGCTTGAATCGCCAACTTCGCGGTAGCGTGCACCACATTTTCAACGGAGGTTAGCAGCGTGAAGACAATTGTGTTGGAACTGTATTAAGTCATTGTCCTCCTGCCACTGCCCACAATCCTGCGTAAATAAGCCTCACCTGATCTCTGACCTCCAGGCCCCAGTGATAGTCTTACAGCACCCCCAGAGAAATATCTGTCTGGACTCTGTTTGCCAGAAGAGGAGCCACAACAACGTAGTGTTACAGAATATTACTAGTTGTAGTATTAATTGGGCCACTGTGTAATGAATGATTAAAAAGAATTACATTTTCATGGGATAATTTGTATGCCTCGGTTTCACCTCGTCTGTTTCTCTCCTCGTCCTCCTCTCAGGCAGCAGAGGCGGGAGGCAGTGTGCACTGTGCTGTCTGAGGTGCTGAAGACGCAGTCTGAGTGCAGTTGTCGACTACAGGCAGGTTATTTCTCAAAAGGAAAAGAGCAAAATAGTTCCTGAAATCTGGCGCTCGTCGCGACATTTCCTATTGTCAAAGTGAGATGTAGGACACTAGTAGGGCCTGCCGGGTGTTTTTAACCGTCCTTTTATCACGTCTGACCTTGAAGTGGGCCATAAACACAACCAGCAGTGATCATCTTACTGTCAAGACTATCAGTTCTGAAGGCCCTCCTGCTGGCAACCCACGTACACTTTATTAACAAACACATCCCTATGTGTATCCAGAAAGCACACTACACAACCTCGGTTAGATTAATGGAAACACCTTTTATGAAATAACTGATGAGATATAGCAATGACATTCAGCGCTGGTCGTCAGAAATAGCACCCTTGACGACGTGTCCGCTCTGTACATGCGTCTCAGTGACCTGTCGGTGACCCAAGACAACATTTTTAACTCAACTGGTTCATTTTCATGCAACTGGCATTAAATAAAATAATGTAATGGTGTAATTGCCCGCAGCCAACACCAGAGCAAATTAATAATTAACTTATAGCAAATTAGTAACGAAAAAGTTCTGCTGTTTTCGGATCATTATTTTCCAATGTTCAGGCTTATTGGATTAATGTGACGTCAGGCTAGGCCTGGGCCAAGGTTCAGCTTGGGTCAGACCAGGCTTGAACCCGACGAGAACTCTATGCATAGAAGATTTCAACAAATGGGTTACTATATCAGAATTTGCCCACAAACCATAATTTTATACCTTTGTAGATGAATGCACTTAACCCATATCTGAGGAGCAACAGGAGAAAGCT
>JACXGI010010219.1:0-28143 GCA_016801175.1 Esox masquinongy
TCCTCCAACCCCTCCACCTGGTCCTCCCAACTCCCGTGGGTCGAATACGCCCACAACACCCTTCCCACATCCGCAACAGGCTTGTCCCCCTTCCAGTGCCTGTTTGGCTACCAGCCTCCGCTGTTCCCTTCCCAGGAAAGAGAGTTGGCGGTGCCATCCGTCCAGGTCCACATTCGACGGTGCCACCGAACCTGGCACCACGCCAGGGCCTCCCTACTTCGGACCTCTGGGTCGTACAGCACGCAGGCTAACCGGCACCGGGTGCCGGCCCCCGCTTACGCAGTAGGAGACCGAGTGTGGCTTTCCACTAAGGACCTCCCTTTGCGCACTGATTCCCGCAAGCTATCCCCCAGGTTCATCGGCCCCTTCACCATAGACAGGATCATCAATCCCGCCGTCATCCGTCTCAAGCTGCCCCCTTCTCTCAAGGTTCATCCGTCCTTCCACGTGTCCTGCGTCAAGCCCGTGCGTCACAGCCCGCTCCTTCCTCCACCTCCTCGGCCGCCCCCTCCGCGGATCATAGATGGGGGTCCTGCGTACACCGTTCGTCGGATCCTGGACTCTTGGCGTCGGGGTCATGGTTTCCAGTACCTGGTGGACTGGGAGGGTTATGGTTCGGAGGAGCGGTGCTGGATCTCCCGTAGCCAGATCCTGGACCCGTCCATGCTCCGGGCTTACCATCGCCGACGTCCGGGGGCTCCTGGGGGTCCGCCTGGGGGCGTCCGTCGGGGGGAGGGTACTGTCACGTCCCCGCCTCCGCGAGCATGCAGCAGAGGGCGGCCGCGCCCCTGAGTCTCAGTGCACACCAAATCACATACCTGTCACCAATCACCAAATCACACACCCGTCCCCAGTCACCTCATCACCACGCATACAAATACAACTCCCTGCCACTTCTCCCCTGCCAGATCAATGGTTCATGTTTACATGCCACATCTCGTGTTCTCCAGTTTCTCGTCCTGCCTATTCGTGCACCGACCGATCGCCCGTTCCCGACTATTCTGCCTGAGCCCTGCCTGTACTTCTGTTGTCCGCCGGTATTCTGACCTCTCGCCTGTCCCCGACCACTCTGCCTGTTCCCCGACTGTACTTCTGCCGCCAGCCCGTGTACCGACTCTCTGCCCGTCCCTGACCACTCTGCCTATCGCTCGTCTGACCCTTCGCCGCTGTTACGTTAAACGCCTTACCTCCCGTCCCCGTACACTCTACCTGCCCTTTTCCCACTCGCTCCCAGTCCGCGCTTGGATCCCCACCCGTGCCCGTGACATATGCGCAATGCAGCTGTAACTGCATGCCCTCTTTTCCGCTAACGAAGAGAGCCATAGTTTCAATCATTTATTGTTGCGTTTACTTAAGAAAATCACTGTCGCAAGCCCAGCCCGACTACAATATCAGAATTTAGGGCCCCGCTGGGTCTTGATCGGGTTGGGGCTGAGAAATAACTCTACCTCGGGACCACAATGTCTTCAGCTGCAGGTTTGTTGGCCTCCATGCTGCTAGCCTTTCCAGATCACTCAATCCCTTTTAGGGTAGGATTTAGGCCTAGCTGAACCTGTTCTGAGTGTGATTTGTCTGTGCAGAGCAAGGCTGTGGAGATCTTCCTATAGGTCTCATTTACAATAAAGTCATTGAACTGATGTACAAGTTCTGCAAGGAGTTGTGACTCTTCTTCTGTTCCCTTATCCTGTTCTTTGTCGTCCTTTTCCACTATGCGAAGCAATGTTTTTCACTGACGCAGTACCGTTGTTGAGAACAAGCCGTGCCCTGATAATCATCTGTATAATAAAACAGGAATGCCATAATCGGCGTTCAGCATACAATCCTGAAACCATTCCCTTTCAACATGACGTTGGGAAAAGGAGCAAAACAACTCATAGGCATACTGATAGTCTAACCGTCCACAAGGACTGTTCTCTACGTTCGGTAGAAGCAACTCCTCCAACAATTCTTTTTCCCCAACGGAACATCTCCTTTAGAGTCAGATTCATTCAATATTTCAAGACAATTTACAGCGAACAGAGACTGCACAGAAACTCTAAAATTCTTGAGTAGAGAACTTAGTAAACGATTGCGTTCCTTCCATAATTCTGCGACGCCATGATGGTGGTTGTTTCTTTTTAGCTTTTTTTATAAGCCTTTTTTCCACCATACAGTATATTGGGACTGATCGAATACCCAATAGAAAAGTGATGTAGGAATAAGATAGGCTTTGTTCCGCCACTCAATACGTACATTCCAAAAGTCTGACAGATAGGCTACTGAAATGTAATGGATTATAAAATTAAATTAGATTAGATTCAACTTTATTGTCATTGAACAGTATGAGTGCAGTACAACGAAATGCAGTTAGCATCTTATCAGAAGTGCAAATAGAAGAGGGAAGGAAATTTACAAGTATTAGGTATAGTATACCTTACAAGTGGAATGTATAGATGTGCAATGAGTGCAAATACTCATTTCATCTCTTTCCCAATCTCTTTCCCGATCTCTCTCTTACACCACCTTGCCGTTTTGATAACTGTGTAAATATCTATAGGACAAGTTGATTTTTATCAATATTGGCTAATGAATGCGAGATGTTTTTTGCAGTGTTAACAAAACACAGGCCTTATTTGAAACAATTTTAAAATTCCTTCTTGGATAAATGAATGGTGAAATGCAAATAGAACCAGTATCACATTCTTCCTCAAGGTCTAATTGGGATTGTGACGTGTTGACAATTTCAATCCATCAGTTTGCATCGATTTAGACACTCGTATTACTATCCCCCTAACCTAAACCACCCTAGTTCTTGCAATGAGGCAAGGCAGTTGACCATATAAAGGGTTACACTTGTGTTTTTTTGTTGCTCTTATTACTTAGAAGGAATTTAGTCTACACAACAATGTTGAAATTTTAGTTGAAGTCAAAGACACAATGTGCAATCTGCAATTGTCCACAAAGGTCAAATGTTTTTTAAACTGTGGAAGTGTTCTCCATAGTTGAAAACGTTATTTCAGTACATATTCTTTTGTTCTGTCATTTGTGCAGTTGAAGGCAAGTTTGCATTTCTCTTAATTAGGTTTGGAGTTAAGGTTAGAAACAGGGAAGTCTTAAAAATCCCAGAAGGACCTAACTATTTTAAAATGTATGTTCCTCCTTCACCATATCATTTCTGCATTTGGGGCAGAGTAGCTTTCAGTGCAACATTCTTGATGAAAAACTATATTAAACCTCCAGGAAAAAAAAAACGTTTTTTTTGCAGCAACAGAAATGATCTGTTGTCATTTCTCAAACAGATACGACAGTTTCACCATTACATAATACATCTTAATGGAATGTTTCGAATGAAGTATGCATCTTTTCTGGAGTTTTTTCTTTTCTCACTGTTATGGGTTTTTAAGGAAACAGGGAACATTGACGCTGCAAGGTAAATAAACAGTAATGCTATCAATGTTCCACTATAGCTCATAATAACATCAATAATATTGTCAAGGCTGAAACCTATTCATGTCATTCATAACTATTTAGAGAGCCTTGCAATGTGGCAGGAAATTATACACCCGCACCTTGTCACTTATATCCTCATTTCATGCCCATGGCATTTGAGATCATAGAAAAGCAAAGGATTATTTCAGATAGTAAATAGGCTCGTGCCATAATCCATGTGTGTCAGTGGCTCTTTACAGAGTTTATGTACACTGCTGAAGTCTTCATTTATCTTTTACCAATGCATTATCAATTTCTGTGAGGCATTATATATATTTTATTTTCAGTCTTCCTTGTTAAACTTGTATAAATAATTCAATTTTAAAAAATGGGTCACATGAGTAATCTATGCTTTGGTTATGGTTTTATGACTCAAAATAAATTCCTCTTCTTTGTAATGAATGTGGTATTGTTCTCAGTTTGTCTGATGACATGTTTAAGTCTCATTGGGAATCCAGACATTCCCAAAGACCTTTCTGAGGTCAGAAAGGTACATTAATGATAAGACAATCATACTACCACACAGTCCCATCATACTCCATCATGAGCATATGTACCAATATTTGTTTCAAATTTGCATCTCACTACAATTGGCAACACAATTTATTCAATGACTATCTGTTCTAAACCAGATAAAAAAAGTTTTGTTTGTGGTGCCACGACCTAACTGAATCCAGGAAACAGTTCAAATTACATTTCCAATCGGACTTCTCTCAAATTCTCTGAGGTAAGTATTTGTCTGGAGCTCAAGAAAGGTCATAGTGAGGTCATATTGTCTGTGACTATTTGTTACAGAAGGTGTCACACCCTGGGGACCCCATAACAACAGGAGGGTAAATAAAAAAAACAGTTAGATACCAAGCAAACCACTCAACAGGCCTCAGTTGAACTTCTAACATCTCCCAAACAGTATTATCAGTGGCTTGTTGTTGTAAGGCGAAAGGTTTGACCTGTTTTTTTGTGACACTAGTGGTGAATATGTCCTGGCAATGACAAATATTTTCTGGGAATCCAACGTAATGAAATGATTCTCACTGTTGCCTTGAAAAAGGGTTACTGTTGCCTTGAATGGCTCTCAGTCTCCAACAAAAACTATAACAGTGTCTAAATGGATTTAATGAAAACCCTCATCAAAATTTCAATTATATTTTTGATTCAAGATGTGTTGTCTTTTCAACCTCCTGCTGATTATGGATATCTTGGTATGACTGTCCTATTATATGGGGCAATTCACTAAGCTGTAAATGTTTAACAAGTCCAAGTTTGGGGTGGCTTTTTCATTGCATCTTTCTTAGTTTTGTTTAGTCCTTCAAGTGTTAATAAGAAGGCACTGAGAAACACACTCAGGCAAAGATCTTCACACTTAACAAGGAAAGTTCCAGGTTTATCAGGAAATTGGAGCAGGCTCCTGTCTGTTTGGGAGTATCCTGTGTGGTGGGTGGTTAGTGTGGGATTTGTGTTGGAGGGGGTTGGACTGCGACAACTCAAAGGGGGGTAGACTATGCAAGAAGTTCTGGAGAGCTAAAGCTGTCACGGCCAAATCAGATTATGATGATTACCCTCTCCCATTAAACGATCCAAATGTGCAGGAGATAGTGCTGGCAGTCTAGAACTATTAGTCTATGTTGTTATGTTGCAAATGTTTTTAGCAATTGGGTTTATTGTAGGGTTTTATGGGGATTTGCGTGGACTGGTTGATAGAGTGTACTCCGAGTATGGAAAATGATGACATACTGATGCTGGCTAATTATGTCACACTATTGTCTGCTTTATCCCTTGCTTTCCCTCTATTCAAGAAGCCATTCACAGACCATACACAATCATGCCTCTGAAACAGGTGCCAGTTTTTTGTCTTAAAAAAAAACATGTGGACTTGACAAAAAAGATAACATCACAGACAAGCCCCATGTTTAGGAGAGCGTCTGGCTCCAAAAGGTCCACCTGCACTAGAAAACACATATATTGGATGTAAACTAGGCAGAGAGGAGAGCTAGAGGAGAAAACATGCAGAGTAGAAGAAAAGGGAGCTGGGGGGGGCTGAAAGTAAAAGACAAGAGGAGGTTCGACAGATACTCTGTGTATTTGTTTATTTCTGAAAATCAGAGTGGAGGAAGAGTGGAGGAGTCAGGAATGGAGAGGTGTGAGGGGAGAGGAGGGTGATGTGTTATTATTCTTGCAGGGTGTGCTAGACTAGCTCTGCAGTTTGGCGTCAAACCCAGACGTTACCTCATGCCTGCAGTGGAAGGCAGTGGCATACAGGCACCCCCACGCTCTCAGTGCCCAGGCACGGAGGCTGGTACTGCTGCCTCTGGTCTCTGTCTCTCTGTATCTCTCTCTGTATCACCCCTTCAGCTCTTCCAAACACCATAAACATATTTGTCATGGGAACTCATACGGTTTAACATGTTGCCGCAGTTATTGCTTCTGTGGGTATGACTTTGTGTATGAGGGACTGAAAGATTAAAAATCTTGCAAAGACAATTTGGAATCATGTCATTTTTAGCTTTATGAAATAAGAAGTATTCAACATGGGTTTGAGAGATTAAGGACAAAAAAGAGAAAATAAAAAAGGGAATAAATGGAGTAAGGCAAGGTGGAGAGATTCAGTTAAAAGAGATAGACAGTGATAGTGAGAAATAATGCTTTACAGTCTGTGACCAGATTTTACATAATTATCTATGCAGAGTTCCCTCATGAACCTATCACAAATTACAACTTTGAAGTAATGTGAAGTTTGAAAGAATAAAATCAATTGCCTGTAGACTATTGCTTTAGATCTCAACCCAAACTTCAGTGCACACTTTAGAAAACAATGTCAGCTGGAATGTGCATTGGATGGCCTCTGTACCCATGCTGAAGCACATTTTGAGAAAAGATGAGACACTAGGTCAACCCATGTTAGTGTTAAAGTTGTTTGTATCATATTTGTGGAGACCAAGACTGCTCATGAAGTGATTTTTCTCAACAGATGAGGAAAGGTTATCCAGCAAGTAAAGACAATCAGCACTGCCAGTTAGAATAATTAAATTAAGGTTAGTGTAAAGTAGAGGTAGCAAAACATTTTACAGATGTGACATATCTACCTACAGCCTAGCTGGTTGGTTTCCACTCTGCTTCACTTTTTTTGATGACTTCAAACCATGTAAATGAAACAAGGAAATGTCCTTGTCAAAAGGAGTCGACATTTAGGTGGAAGTACTTTACATAGCGCTGACATTTTGTTATAATATAAAACAGATTGTGATTAATCTGTCTGCATTCAGAAGGAACATGGTAAATCTCTTCAAATCCTTTTCGAAAATAGGATTGGGCCAATCTTAAGACTCCAAATAGTTATATGTATGTAGTAGTGAGATTAGAAGAACGTGCACACCTTGGCTGCCTCCAACTGCCATGTTCCAGGTTTTAGACATCATTGTTACATATCTTTTCTCTCTCTGCTTTCTCTCTCTCAATGCTCTACCTCTCTATCTCATCAGTTTGAACACAATTATGATGGCATGAGAAGAATGATTAGCTTGAATAGATTATACCCTAGGTATGCAAAGTTATGTATATGTAACATGGGACAAAAATGGGTGCAAACTACAGATTTTCAACATTCAGACAGAAAACACCACCTTTTAGTTTAACCATTTATTAGAATATGCACAACATAATTTATACAGATCTTGGTGTTAGATTCTGCTACTCTGGGGTTACTCATTGCTATCACATGATCTTGTATGCTTACTAGTAATAACAAAATCAACACTATAATATCACTCATAGCAATCTCCATAGGCAATAGCAAGGTACGCAGTATCGATCCCCCAAAACAACAGTGCCACTGCCAGACACCATGTATGGTCCCTGAAGCACCAGTCAGGAGCGTACTAACCAAGCACCACCACCAGGGGCCTCACAGGAGCAAGATAAACCTGCCATCTTGTGTATAGGAAGAAACCTAGAGAGGAGCCAGACTGAGGGGTGGCCAGACCTCTTCTAGCTGTGCCGGGTGAAGAGTAAAGAGTACATGGCCCTCAGGCCACAGCTACAGTTAGCATGGCAGATACATGCAGACAAGTCAAGTCCAGAGTCTTTAGCAAGAATCCAGATCGACCGCACCACCAGGTGGACAAGGACAGGGATGTCCAGGTGTGCTGGAGCGACAGCAGGAATCATCAGGCAACAACCAGAGACGATGTGATTTGAATGTGGAGTACGAACTTGGAGATGACCCTCAACATTAGCGGAGAGGAAAGATCTGGGACAACAACCAGGGACGTGTCATCGGTTTGTCGGCACTGAAGTAGAACAGCGGATCCTGGGCGTGACCCGTGACCATCACTTCAGGCAAAGAGACATGGAATCAAAAGAACAAATGCATCAATAACCAGTAATCAGGGTAATGACAAACACGAATTTGTGACAGATGCTGATGGCAGTGCTAACACTAGGCAGAATAACTTTCAAGATCACCGACAATGGGAGGATGAACGAACACCCCACACTCAACAAGAACAGCACGTCCAGCCAGTGCGAATCACGGGCGACAGCAAAAAAACGACTCCAGAAAGTTTGCACCTGCATGCTAGTAGACAAGCACACAGAGTAACCTGACAATTAAATGATCAGTATGAAATCAGATATTGTGATAGGAGCGATCCCAGATGTCAGCTGATACGTCGCTGACCAGTGACCAGCCGTGTTTCCTGTCTGAACTAGCTATGCTAATTTAAAGGGGAAGTTCATAAAAAAAACGTTGGGGCTCTTAATTAAACTTCCTTGGCCATTTAACACCCCAGAAAGTTTTTAGGTCCATTGCATGTGTATTTAGATTTTCTGAATTTTCATTGAAAATTTTACATTCTGATATCATCACAAATGTAGAGAAAACCAGAAAAGGAACCAGGCAAACCTAGTTCAGTCAGCCCGCGATTAGAAGGGATGAATGTTGTTGTCCCTGGCTGGTATCAATCCGCGGTTTTCTATGGGGCAGAATGTGTCTTTAAACATTATGCTGTTTAAACAGTGGGAATGCAATTTTTTGCCGAAATACCGTGGACAACAGAATGTTTATTAACGGAACTAAAGTGTACTCTTGTACAAAGATTACTATAGATGGCTAGCTAATAACAGTACCTATAATGAAAACAATGACTCCAATCACTCCATGGCTGGTTCATTACTTTAGAAAACAATAACAATATAAAAGAGCCACGTAATACAATTATTTTTCTTAAATATATGAGATTCATGGTATAACAGAGTGGATATATTGCTGTGCGACAGCTGAAAAGGACCAAGTGGATAAATATTTCTGAGAGACAAAAACTGGAACGTCTGCGAGGAGAATCAAACCAGGGTCAAAATATTGAAGCTCAGGGATGTTTCCACAAAACCACACAGCCTGCTGGTACTCAGTTCAGCTCTCCAAATGTAACTTTTACCCCAGCCATTTTTGCTGTAATAACGTGGGCAACAGAATGTTTATTAACGGAACTAAAGTGTACTCTCGTACAAAGATTACTGTAGATGGTCGTCCATACAATAACAGTTTAATAGCTAACCACTACGCTATGTAAACTATGAGGAAATCAAAGCATTGGCTGAATCTCAAATCGCATACTACATGTTACGGACTACAAGTATGTATTTCACGGATGATGGTGAAGAACGTATTGTTTTGTATACAGTAAGCTAGTATGTCAGTATTCGGACAGTTTGGGACATACTACCGTGTCGGAAAATTGTGTCTCGACAGATCATTTTGTCACGCATTAACATCACACCAAGTTTGAATATTTAGCTAGACACCAATAATCATTGTGTTAAACTGACCAACGTTTCTTATTAAGTTTGCTTCCACCACAAATAGCATCTATGATCTATATGGCTTTTATTAGGCAGTAATAGGCTTACTAGCATCTACTTACTGCTTGGGATAGTCATAAGAATTGAGCAATTGCTAGCAAGACTGAAGATGGACTTTACACTGCCAAAGCTATTTCATTTCATGGCACAACAACGTTAGTTTTTCTTTCATTTGTGAATGACATTGATACAATAACTATCAATATAGGTGATGATAAGTGTCTTTTTCATCAAGTGAAAAGACGAGGGAATCGTGGAAACCCCTCCTCTTTTACTGTGCAAGGAGTTGTGCTCTATATTACCCCAAAAAGCATGCACTGGTGAGTACTTAAAAAAATCCACCAGAAATAGTCACAATATAACTGTAAATAGTTTTATTTTAAGCTTACTGTAATGTAGCTACTGAAGCTTGTGGCCAGCAAAGTTTGTATATCCTGAACAAATCCTAATGCATACTTTGTTCTGCCCGTAGCAAGGATCGAACACCGGTCACCCACCGGCAGTCCACGTCTCTGACCACTACGCTATTCAACAAGGGGTATTCTGATAGCTGTGACTAAAGCTGGTCAACACAGTGATTTACCGAGCTAGAATGTTTGTTTCTTGCAATTCATAAATGTTTTGTATTCTACTGTAAGATTGTAACATTCATCTTGATCTACTGACTGACTTTTTGTTTTGTGCAATTTCCCTTTTCCAATAGCTACGTTACATACACAATACTGAAAAAAGTTAAACTTCCACTGGTAAGTAATGTTTATTATTTTCCTACAAAAGGTTTAATAACACGAAGATAGCATTTAGTTCATGTGTAAATTCAGTACAGACATTGGTAAATATTACCCTAGTTGTTTAATATAGCTAAATAGTCTCAAGAATATTATCTGAGCTCATGGGAGGCCTGAGTCTTGTTTGCAAAGTGTTTATGATTTGACGTTGAATGGGGTTTCTATTAGGAAGGTTGGGGTAGAATTCTCTCATCAGCTACATCTAAATACTCATGCAACCAACCTAAAAACTGTCTGGGCTGATGGCAAATGGCCAGGAAAGTGTTATAAAGGGCCCAATTATTTTTGCTTAACTTCTCCATTAAGTAGATCTGCATTGGCAGCAATTTGCTCTAAATGAACTCTACAGAGAACCATAGAAGTACAGTTTTTGTGTCACGTCCTGGTATTGCAGGCCTGCCGGTGAGACCTAATGCCCTTTCTCCTTCATTTGGAGAACTGCCACCTGTTCATTGTTGTCATCGCCCTCACCAGTGTTGCTGATCACCGTAGATATTTAAATTCAGTCTTCCTTCATGTGTCTTGTCTCATTGTTTAGATTTCTTTCCATTGTACGTTGTCCTGTTTTCATTTTTGGTTTTCAAGTTCTGTTATGTTTTAGTTCTATTATTTAAGTCCTCCGTTCTCAACAAGTTACAATTAGATATACACTACTGTTCAAAATTTGGGGTCAAATTAAAATAATATTGAATTGATCAGAAATACAGTGTAGACATTGTTAATAGTGCACAACTGAGCAAGAGGACAAATACATTAGTGTCTAGATTGAGGAACAGATGCCTCACAGGTCTGCGACTGGGAGCTTCATTAATTAGTACCCACAAAACACCAGTCTCTATGTCAACAGTGAAGAGGTGATTCCAGGAGGCTGTCCATCTAGGCAGACTTGCAAAGAAAAAGCCATATCTCAAACTGGACAATAAAAAGAAAAGATTACGATGGGCCAAAGAACACAGACTGTCAGGTCCTGGCTGGGGGCCTCTAGGCATCTCTATGCGCCACTGTCAGAGCCTGACCGCAGAGGTGTCTCTAGGCATTTTTTGATTGGCCCCAAATAGAGGCAGCTACCCCACGTTGCCTCTAATATGGGACCCTATTTAAGTTGCCATTTTGGACCTTCAGTTTGTGGATCATTGTTTGGAGTTAGCTGTCTGTGTTGCTTGCGTGAGTTCATGGTGTACCTCTCCTTCTGTTGTTTATGTTTGAGTTGAGTGACAATAAAGGGAGTTACTACCTTCCACTGCTCTGCGCCTCATGTCCTGCCTGCCCTTTACCTTGACACAGACACAGGACAGAGGAGGATTAGAAAAAAGTGTTATGGACAGACGAAATTTGACAAATTTTTATCGAAAATTTGATTCAGATCAAAAAAGAACATTTGTCAGACACAGACCAAATGAAAAGATGCTGGAGGGGTGCTTCATGCTAGTGATGGGCAACTGAGGCTTTCTGAAGCGTTTGAGGATTTGATCAAAATGGTTTGAAAATCGGTTCGTTTTCTCAAGGCTTTGAAACGCACTGCACAGTTTTGTCACATGTTGGTACGGAATAAATCTCCAATGTTTCATGTTCATATAGACATCTTTTCCACAGTAACCAACATGACATTGTGGCGCAGTGGTTAGGCATGCGCTTTCCGAAGGGAAATTATAATGCCCGGTTCTTATCCAGTGTTCTTCTTGCCTTTCCAGCTAGCATTTTTCAACTCTGCATCCATTCTACTGTTTTTTATTATTAAGGCAAGACTGTCATAAGATACACAATAAACAGTATCGTTTGCACTCAAAGTTAAACATGATCTGGATTCGGTCTTTCACCATAACAAGTAAAAAAGTGGGAGTGAGTAACACTACCAACGGCGCCATTGCTGGGCTTAACGACTATGTAAAATAAATTGCTAAATAAAGTGACCAGTAGTGGTTGCTGTTTGAACATCTCAGGGTACATTCACACTATTCGCGATGGGGGCAATGGCTCAATTCCAATGAAGGGAAGCGTGGTGAGCGTGTGGCTTGGTGGGCGATACGTGGGATCTGTGAGAGATGAAGAAAAAGTTCAGATTTCCCAACTTTATGCAAATCACCCGCGCCTGTCGCTGGGGACTGACCAATCACGGGATTTTGCGTAGTTGGTTGTGAAATGCTCTCCATACAATTAAAATAAACAAAATTAACCCTTGTATGGTGTTCATATTTTTGTTATTCAGCCAGTGTTTGTGGGTCTGGTGGACCCGCTGCATTTTGGGTTTCTTTATTCAACATAATCAAACAATTTTATGTTAAAATACTCAACAGATGTTTACTTTATCCCAATTACAAGCAATATAAACAGCATATATGGTTAATATTTGCCCTTTACCTTTGTTAGATCACATTTATGAATAGATCACACACAATGAACTCGTTTTTTGTTTGCTTTTTAATGAAATATAATAAAAAAAGAAAATCAATTATAATCAAAATATGAGTGGAAAAAAATTCAACAAATTTACAAATGAAGCAAGGTTTTTCATAACTATTGATTTTTATTTATTTGAACTTCATTAGAAATTTAACCCCTTCAGGTCAGTTTACACAACACAAGCTGAACACATACAGTAACCATGTCAGTCTAGACAACACATGAGGGGCAGAGTTTTACGGTGTGTGTTGCATATGTACTTCTTGCACTTGAAGTAGTAAAACCTAGAATAATGAAAAGATCAGGAATTTTACCAACACCTCTCTCTCTCGCAAGGCATGAGTGTCAGACATATATTGCAACAGCATCACACACTTACTTCAGGCTCTGCAGATGGTGGTTCTGTAGGTCGGGTGGATGGGGCACCAGCATTCTCCTCCTGAATCCTCCTCATGATGGCTGCAGAGGCTGGGGTTCTTGGAACATGTTGTCTTCTCTGGATTTGAGGTCTCACCAGTGCCTTTCCCAGTTCCTCGAGAAAGAGGCATCTCCTCTGGAGCTTCCCTCTGTTCCACTCTGGGTTCAGTGCCATCCAGATGACAAAGGCGTTGTATGCTGAGATGTCCAATATGTCAAAGAATTTCACCAGTGGCCAGCATAGAGTCCTCCTTTTGCAGCTGTAGGCAGTCACCAGCTTGTCCATGTTGTCCACCCCTCCTTTTGTGGCATTATAATCCATGATGATCTCTGGTATTTGATGCTCCTGGCCACAGATTCTCTCATCCCTGTGCAGTGTACTCATGAGTACCACATTCCTGCCATTCTTTGGTGCATAGGATACCAGGGACGTGTCAGCCGTGTACACAAACCTGGAAGACTTGACAGGCCTGTTCTTTGTTGTCAGCAGTTGGTGTGGGAGCTCAGACTTGTTTTTCCGTATCGTTCCCACCATGGTCAGCTTCCTCTTTAGGAGCTCCTGTCCCAGCTTGTGCGAGGTAAAAAAAATTGTCGCATGTGAAGTCATGTCCAGGACAACTCTCATTCCTTGATTTTTCTCAGGGGCTCCTCCATCAGGTTTAGACTTGTAAGTTCCAAGCATATGAGGAAGTGGCATCACAGGCAGCCCAGATCTTTATACCATATTTTGCAGGTTTAGATGGTATATACTGTCTAAAGGGGCAGCGGCCCCTAAATGGCATCAGCTGCTCATCAATGGTGACATTAGGCCCAGGGTTGTAAAACAGGGAGAGGCGGTGCACCCACTTGTCCCACACTGTCCTGACGGCAGCTAGCTTGTCTCTCTGCCGTTGAGCTGGTCTGTCGTCTTGGTTATCAAAGTGGATAATCCTGGAAATTATGTGGAAGTTTTCCAGAGACATTGTTGCACGGAAAAGTTCTCTGCCAGTTTCTGCATCCCACAGGGATTCTGTGGATTCCCCTTGGGACCTGAAAACTCAAGGATAAAAACCCCAAAGTAGGCATGTAAATGGGTTTGGTCCATCTCCTTCCACCTCTCGCCAAAAACACGCCTTCCTTCTAAATTGGTGCAATCCAGAATAATTTTCTGGATGGAATCTGGGATGAAAACCTCAAAAGAAGACTTGATGTCCTGCACATGAGTAACTGCCATCAGTGTTGGCCCTGGTTATATCCTTATCACATTGGCAGCCATGCGGGTTGGCTCATTTCTTGGGCAAGAAGACTATTCAATTTCACCATTTTTTGATATCCATATTTCTTCACTTGTTAGCTGCTGACGGGCTTGTCCTGGTCCTGGGGCTGGCTGCTGACGGCTGGCCCTGGGGCTGGCTGCTGACGGGCTGGCTCTGGGGCTGGCCGCTGACGGGCTGGCCCTGGGGCTGGCTGCTGACGGGCTGGTCCTGTGGCTCGTCTTCGTTTTGGAACTAGCTGATGCTCAACCTCATCCTCTTCTTCAAAGTCACTGTCAGACTCTGAATTTTCAGAAATGTGATCCTCACATTCTGAAACCTTTTCTTCTACATCATCATCAAAAGCTTCTCTCTCTTCCAAAATCAATTGCAAGGCCCTCTAAACAGAGAATTTTTTGGCCATCTTGATCAGTTGTAATAAGGAACCACACTGGCAAAGCTATATTTATTGTGTCCTGCCCCCAATTTGCAGCTGGGATAGAGTATGAGAAAATAAAGATTGGTTCCCGCAAGACAGAGGGTAAAATGTGCAGGAATGCGAGAGCAGACAGTGTTGGTGGTTGAATTTTGCTACCTTGGTGCTTGAATTTTGCAACCTTGTGCTGGAACGGCAGCGGCAGAAACACACGCACGCACACACACACACACACACACACACGAAGAGGACAGAAGGTACAAAGGACCTACAATTTCCACACTTTTATTAGACTCAAACACCCTGTATGTAATATAAATGTGTAGGGGGGTGTACAGTGTGTGGTCATTGAAAATGTGTTCTGAAATATGTTCTTCACAGAAAATGAGCCAAGGCCAATGAGTCTGAGTTTGTAAAAAGAATTAATCGTACCATTTTTCTTTTGATAAAAAATGAAAACGGGTCCAACAGACCCGAACACCATACAAGGGTTAAACAGAACTGCTTTTGCAGTCCTTTTTTCCGGAGCTGTATATTTCAGTTGTATGTTATCAAACAATTTTAATCCTGAAACAAAATACAATTAAATGGTATTGGAAAATACCATTTAATTTGAAATAACTGGTACATGCATAATCAGACTAGAGCGCTTTTTCAACATGTAGTCAAAGCGAATACAATTTTGTTTTCCATATCAATGCTTGAACCGCTTGAACCTAGTGTTATATCTTGACAAAAACATTGAATGAAATCACATGGACTCTGAAATAAAGTTGTAACGTTAGTTAATTCTTCTTCCTCCATTAGCACACTCAACGTAATGACGTCATACCCATACATGACACCTAGCGCCGAACCGTGTGTCAAACCAGGATGTCCCCAAACTGACCAATGGCGAACATCAGTAGGCGTAACTTAATATTCAGGAACCCCCATATTAAGTAACGCCCCCGATTGCGGTCTGCAGATATACCTTATTGAAATATTCACTTACCAAAAGTTAGTCCAGAATAGACAGATTTTTTCCAACCATCCATTATTCAGCTCTGTCCCCGGCTGTAATTAGCATTCTTAGCATCGTCCAAATGTATGAATGGAAACTGTTGGTCCCACTACAGCAAAGCTGCATTGCAAGCAGAAAACTACATTTAGTAATATGTTGCAGTAGCATTGATTTTTTAAAACTGTACACTGACTGTAACAACCGGCGGAATTTGGTCAATCCAAACCAGCACTAGCGAACTTTTTCCTACAGCCACTCACATAGCTTGTGTGATTTGGCGATGACGTTATCGGGGTGGGAGTTAACTTTAACACTAGAAGCGCCGTCAGGGGTCATTTTGACCCATGCGTGTTTTGAATGGGAGGATGTTGCTGACACACAATGATCGGTAGATGGCGCATCTTGCGCGTATATCCAATGCCAATGACACTTAGTGCCGGAAGAAGGACATTTGACAAAGAGGGACTTAAAAAAATGGTGTGGGCGCGTTTGCGCATGTTTGTACAGTTGGGTTAGGGACCAAACCACCGTTGAAAATCATGATGCGAATAATAGCCTTGCAAATGCATATAGATGGCCTAAAAGATTAAATAACATGATCAGACCATTGTGTATTTCAACGTTTATGCAATGGGATAGCATATTTATATCCATACATTTTAATGGGCATTAGGAAATATGGTTTGAAATGACAAAATTCGACTTACAATATGAGCCAAAATATTTTACACTGGCTTGATTGTTTTTCTTTTGTCGATCAGAGTTGATGTGACAAATAAGCGACTGAAACGTGTTTGTCTAATAATAATGTAGTGAAATTAGGCTACATTACAATGCATTGCAAAACAATTCTAAATTTGGTTCCAACTCAAATTAAGAATCAAACAAGTTTCAATAAATGATCTGAGCCTATAACTTTCTGCAGAGCATGTCAAACGCGCTTCTACAAGCATGGGCTAGACATGGAAACAGACATTTGATTTCAATTAAAATATTGTGCTAGAAGATCATTGTCTATCAAAATAATTGTGATCTGGCTCTAATAATTGCACTGCTATGGCAGGTTAGGGACCACTGCAAAGTGAAACCGAAAAGTGAAAGACAAATTATAGCCTTGCAAATGCATATAGATGGCATAAAAGTATAACGTGTTTACAATATCATGCAATAAGTGCATACAGACAAAGGCCTAAAAAACAAATGTGTAAGTGAAATAAATGTTATGGGTACCCATAAAATATTTTCAAATATGTTGTAGACTTTTGTTTCACCCTAAAAAGTCCTCACACTGATTTATTTTCTAGCGGAAAACATGCTTTGAACTGTGATATCTTTAATTCCAGTCAAACCCTTATCAACATCTCAGATATAATGGTAAAATGAAATGCTTCAAGTTTCATATCAGCAAACTAATAGTCAATTGGCCGTAGCCCCCAGACCCTACCATGCCACAAAAATAGCTCTGTCTACACTCAGTGCAGACTTCTGGTGTGGTTCAAGTAAAACTGGTAAAAGGTACTGCACTTTAAAATAACTAACTTTCCAATAAAACAATTTATCAAGACAAATTTATCAAGCCAATACCACCCGTTCCATATGTTTTTGTTTTCTTAGACTGTTTGCCCGTGTCAATGAGGAAAATACATTTTGAGCCTTTAGGCTACATTTTCTTATTTAAATAAAAACATAGCGTTTGCGTTTTATTTCTGTTTAAATGTAGGCTATTATATGGCTATTTAAAACATATGTCCGGCAGCTGTTCGACATGGTGATTTCTTATTGTGATTTTTTTCTAAAAGCAAATTAACACATTGTGTAAGGTGATGGGGCAAAGAAGCTAACAATAATTTGCTATTAAATAGGTTATAATGCCCTATCGAAACCAATGAGAGAAATTGACAATTATAGCGATCAACTGAATTGGCGGAGATGTTATGAAAATTGTATTCACAGTAAAATTTCTTTAGCGTTTAGTGCTATAAAGTAGCAAGTGTGTGGCTGGAGTTCACTGTGTAGACGGGCGGCTACACAGTAAGAGCGGTGGCACGGTTTGGTCGGTAGCGTATTTCCTTACAATGTCCCGAAGAGTACAATATCCGTCTCAGCAAGTTATATACATTTAACAAAATATTGATGAATTGGAATCGGAGGGCGAACCATGTGTGTATATTGAGGGGGAGAATAAGGACGAAGGCGGAGATGACTTTCAAAATGAATCTGATTCAGAGTCTGAAATCTGAAACCCCCGGGCCCACTCCATGTGCAAGGAAAAATAGACTTTCCTGTGTTTGATTGACACAGAAATGTTGCAAAAGATTCTAGCCCACACTCTTGCTGAAGCCGAGCGAAATAGTGTGGAATGGTTTGAACTGACAGATTTGGAATGGTTTTATTTGGAATGGTGGAATGGTTTGAACTGACAGGAATTAAAAGCGTTAAAGCTGAAGGACGTAACTTTCAAAACAGGAAGTATTTCTTCCTCAGAAATCTCGGCTGCCGCTGGTGTGACATCAGTTCACTCTTAAAACCCCACACGTTATCTGTGCACTTCATCTAAAGAATTTGGAGTATCCCACAAGAAAGTATTTGACTCCAGTCACAATTTTAAGCAAGTTTGGAGGGGGGGATATCAGCAAGGCCATTTTCCTGCCTACCTCCAGCGTTTTAGTTAACTTTACTTACTTATTTAACAGAAGAATTGCCACCTAGAGCATCGACGTTTAATGCACTTTGCTCCATGAGTTCCATCCATAGTGGATAGGCAGCTGCACCAATGTTCATTCCGACTGGCCTCCATCTGCCTCTCTTTTACCAGATTAGCTTTCTTTTGATCTAAACCGTATTTTCTTTGATACCGTTACATTCTGAACTTCTTCCATTTTTTTTTTTTACAACATTTACTAGCCTCTCTCGCTGCTTGATCCACAACATGAGAGTAGCCATTTCATTTTGTCCAGCCTCAGCTCTTTGTTTGATACGTCAAACGCATCACTTCCTGTGCGCAGGATAAAATTTCCGGCCACTGCGAGAGCTGACCACTTTTTTCCTTACGAGCAGTCCACCATATAGAGGTTTTTCAGATGTGGGCCTGGGACCATCTGATATGGTAGGAATTCATCCACAATCCAGATTAATAGAATAGCGATGTGTTAATGCAAAAAACCTACGTACTTCAGCTTTAAATTAAACCTCTGGTGTATTTCTTGTAAGCTTACACAAACTGCTTACAATGGACCGTGGTGTTTGGGGGTTGGGATTATTTATCGGTTTTACTTGAAATGTACCAAAAGTCTGCATTCAGTGTGGACTGAGCAATTTTTTTGGCATGGTAATTAGTACAGGGTGGGAGTTATGGACAATTGCTGGAAGTACAATCTGCTTGTTTGCCTAATGTGTGCCTCGATGGCCGATTCACATTGTCTGTAAAGAATATTAATTTGCTCATATGAAACTTGAAGCACGCCATTTTCCATTATATCTGAGATGTTGACAAAGGGTTCATATTTCAATGCTAGAAAAGCTTTTTTTTTTATTATTTTTTTTTAAAATGCATGTTTTTTAATCAGTGTGAGGACGTTTTTGGGGGAAACAAAAGCTTGTTTGTTATACTGTTTCTTCTAATAATAAAAATATCTCTCTTATATCACTTCAAGCCAAATAGCACAATGAATCTGAAACAGATTTATTGCCAAATAGGTTTTCACATACAAGGAATTCGCTTTGGTCTGATGATGCATAACAATAAACATACAGCTCTGGAAAAAATTAAGAGACCTCTGCAAAATTATCAGTTTCTCTGGTTGTACTATTCATAGGTATGTGTTTGAGTAAAATGAACAGTTTTGTTTTATTCTATAAACTACTGACAACATTACTCCCAAATTCCAAATAAAAATCTTGTCATTTAGAGTATTTATTTGTAGAAAATAACTGGGCAAAATAACCAAAAAAAGATGCATTGTTTTCAGACCTCAAATAATGCAAAGAAAACAAATTCATATTCATTTTTCAACAACAAAATACTAAGTTTTAACTTAGGAAGAGTTCAAAAATCAATATTTGGTGGAATAACCCTGATTTTTAATCACAGCTTTCATGCGTCTTGGTATGCTCTCCACCAGTCTGTCACATTGCTGTTGGGTGACTTTATGCCACGCCTGGCACAAAAATTCAAGTAGCTCGGCTTTGTTTGATGGCTTGTGACCATCCATCTTCCTCTTGATCAAACTCCAGAGGTTTTCAATGGGGTTCAGGTCTGGAGATTGGGCTGGCCAGGACAGGGTCTTGATCTGGTGGTTCTCCATCCACACCTTGATTGACCTGGCTATGTGGCATGGAGCATTGTCCTGCTGGAAAAACCAATTCTCAGAGTTGGGGAACATTGTCAGAGCAGAAGGAAGCAGGTGTTCTTTCAGGATAACCTTGTACTTGGCTTGATTCATGCGTCCTTCACAAAGACAAATCTGCCCGATTCCAACCTTGCTGAAGCATCCCCAGATCATCACCGATCCTCCACCCAAATTTCACAGTGGGTGCGAGATACTGTGGCATGTAGGCCTCTCCGGGTCTCTGTTTAACCATTAGACGACAAGGTGTTGGGCAAAGCTCAAAATTTGACTCGTCAGAGAAGAAGACCTTACTCCATTCCTCTACGGTTTAATCCTTATGGTCTTTTGCAAACTTCAGCCTGGCTCTTTTTTGCTTCTCATTGATGAAGGGCTTTTTTCTAGCTTTGCACGACTTCAGCCCTGCCCCTAGGAGCCCGTTTCGAACCGTCCTCGCCGTGCACTTCACCCCAGCTGCTGTTTGCCATTCAACTTGACGTTTAATGTATCCCTCTGCCAGTAAAGCCAGAATTGACCCCTTCTTTTCCTCACTCAAAGCTTTTCTTTTCAACTCTTTTGTCATGCTGAATAGTTATTTTTTTATTCAAATTACCTTTGAGGTACTACTTGCACAGTTTTTGCCTGTGGTTTACCTGTGTTGGAATTTAACAGACACTGGAATGGATCGGCTGCCATACATGTAGAGATGCTGATTTAAGAAAAATTAGGAGTGGTCTCTTAATTTTTTTCCAGAGCTGTATATATTTATGCTGGAATTAACGTTAAAATAACCTAAAATATATTTTGGCAGATTAGCCGAGTGTCTGGTGGCTTAGCTAGCCGTAAGGTGAGGAGCTAGCCAGCATCGTCATTGACCCGGTTGACTGAGTTATTAGGCGCTTGCGCTGGGGATTGCTAGATTTTTATTTGAAGAAAATATTTTAAACGGTTGTACTTGTGTTCAGTATCGTTGTCAATTGTATATATGCCATGAAGCCTGCTCCTTTCTAAAAGATATCTTTTGTTTTCCTACATTGAGAACAGATGATTGTTTGATGGCCATCCTGTCATCTTATTCATCCTGTACTGTTGATGACTTTTACTGTACAACACAAAATAAATCAAGTCAACCGAAGCATGGATGTTCATCCAGTACTTTTGGAGAACGATTAAGAGTTGGTTACAAAAGCCCATTTTTGCCCGCACACTGTCATTAAAAATAGCCTAATTATGCAGGAAACCTCCCCATCTTGCAACACTAGCTAGCTAACGTCGTTAGCATTTATTGCTTACAGTAGCATCACTAGCTATTTTTAAGTGACCCTGCTAGCTATTCTTTTTGACTAAAAAAAATCATGGAAACATAGTATTCCACTAAATATGTACATTATTCGTAGCTCGCTTTACCAACCTCATTGCCCAGCCAGTGATGACAAGTAATAACCAGGACGTACTGCAGGTTTGTGACTTGATCGACTTAATTTTATTTAAGCATGAATGTCTGTGTACATGAAGCTTACAGCTTGGTTAGCTACTGTAGCTAAAATTATTTTTCTGAACTTAGAATCGTGCATCATGGACATGATAACATGCTTTGTATTGAAAATTGAATGAATGTAATATAGCTCAATGTTTTTAACATAGCAATTTATTAATTAGATATTGAAACAATATTTTGCGTCTTTAGTTATGTTAGAAGATCTTAGGCGTTTCAACAGTGTTTTCAAATTAATTCTTATTTCCTTCTTAATCAACAACAGACACAGCAGGACAGTTCATAGGTTTTTCCTAGATTTCATTATTGTGAATTATGTGGTTACTCCCAATATCATATGTTAACATCAAGTGAAATTTAATGGCTTGACTTCCTTTGTCATATGTTGTAGGATTAAGGAATACTGGACAGATACAATTTGACTTGTTTTCAGCCGCTTGCTAGCAACATTTTCAAATTGGCATTTTTCATATGCAACACGTTAGTAGGGCTTGATATAATTACAGGAGTGAATAACCGGTAGGCTATCTTTAGTTATTGTTCCAAACTTTAGATTTCAGAACATCAAAAAATGGAAAAGATACAGATAAGATAAAAGTCTTCAGAATTTAATTTAATGATTATATTCTAGGGGACCCCCCCAAGTGTCATAGGTCATTTTGAATCCTGGGTAAAACTATGGGATCATAGACCAGCAACCTTCTATTTAGATTTACATTGACTACATTTAGATGCAGTTTAGCGCTGCACAGCCACAGACCGGTCAGAGTGCCCATAATGACCCATGTCCACCGTCGAAAGCGCCTACGATGAGCATGTGAGCGTGGGAACTGGACCTTGGAGCTGTGGAAGAAAGTCGCCTGGTCCGATAAGTCTTGTGTTCTTTTACATTACGTGGACGTCAGCGTATGTGTGCACCATTTCCCTGGGGAAGTGTTGGCACCAGGATGCACTGCGGGAAGACGACAAGCTGGAGGAGGGAGTGTGATGCTCTGGGCAATGTTCTGTTGGGAAACCTTGGGTCCAGGCATTCATGTGGACGACAATTTGACATGTGCCACCTGCCTAAACATCGTAGCAGACCAGGTACACCCTTTTATGGCAATGGTATTCCCTGATGGCAGTGGCCTCTTTCAGCAGGGTAATGCACCCTGCCACACTGCATACATTGTTCGGGAATGGTTTGAGGAACATGATAAAGAGCTTAAGGTGTTACCCTGGCCTCCAAATTACCCAGATCTCAATCTAATTGAGCATCTGTGGGATGTGCTGGACCAACAAGTCCGATCCACAGCAAATCCACCTCGCAACTTACAGGACTTGAAGGATCTGCTGCTAATGTCTTGGTGCCAGATACCACAGGTCACCTTCAGGGGTCTTGTAGAGTCCATGCCTTGCCGGGTCGGTACTGTTTTGGTGGCATGCGGAAGACCAACAACATTAGGCAGGTGGGCATAATGTTTTGGCTCATCAGTGTTTATTAAACATTTATCAGTACTAAATTCACTTTCAAATATAATTTGGTCTTCCATGTTCTATCGAAAGAGGTAAACAATTCATAATATTAACAATATAATCCCAGTATTAAAATCATAAGGTCAGAGGAATATATTGACTCATTCAAACCTACAGAAAACTTTGGAAATCATTGCGGCAAAAGCAATATATTATAAATATATTATATATTATGAATCTTAAGAATGTGGCCTATTAAGTCTGAATAAAAAGGCAAAAAAAGGCAACTTTTTTACAAGTCATACAATGTTTATAAGTCCTCTACATCTCAAGACCATGAGAATCACAAATCAAACATGTAGACAGGCTTGCATGACACCATGAATGTGATTAGGAAAACTTACAAGAGTGAGGAACATGCAGGAGAGTTTCATGGTGGAGCAGCAGCTGGGGCTTTTTGTGGAATGAAAAGTTCTCTAAAGTAGCCGTGGATGGAAAAGGAGCGCATGTGCAGCTGGGGGCTGGTTGGCCAGCAGCAGTAGGAACAGGAAGCAGGGCCAATGTGTAAGTAAGAGTCCATCAGGAGCAGGAAAGATGAGGAGAGGCAAGGGTGTAGTCTGTATTGGGTGGGGTGTTTGGAGTTCTGAGACTGATGCTGGGTAGCTGGCAGACCTAGGGTGGGAAGGAAAACCAATGGACCGGCATCAGTTGGTGTGGCATTAAGCATACTAGACATCTATAATCTATACATCCTATCTACATCTTTTAATGCAACCTTATATTTTATTAAAAGAGTGATTAAAAGAGTTCTGCTATTTCCACCTGGTCAAAGCAAAAACTTAGAGGCCACATATACAACTGTTGAATCAATAAATAGATTCAATAATGTATGCCTGAGTATTCTTAATGAAATTGATCTTTTTAAATGTAGGCCTGCTTTAAAAGTATACTTGGAATGATGAGAATATACATAACCTAAACAAAATTTGTAGAAAAGCAGAACATAACTGGAAAGTGACAAAAATACATGTTCATTACAAGTATATGAGGGAGCTGCTATCAACTTATTACCTATATTTGCTGTTTTACTGCTGTGTGAAGCGCTTTGTGCTTTGGGCTAGAGGAGCGCTATACAAATAAAGTTATCATTATTATTAGCCTCCGCTCATGCAGTACGCGCAGAACCACACGTTCTTGTAAATGTGTTGTCAATACGGATAACACTATAGTAAAGTTAGGTTTCATATGAATTGACGTACAAGTAATTAAGGGGCCAAGTAGCTAGTTAGTTCTACAATCCCTACGTAGCCAGATATCTACCAAATGTCATTATTTTAAACAGGGACATGTTTTTTTCTCATTTTTCTATCAAACTAACTTATAGTTAAGTTAGCGAAGGTCAGCTAACGTTAGCCTACTGTTTGGTACTACTGCGCTGTTTATTAGCAACGTTCGACCACAATACCAGAGTTTTTTTTAGCGTTGCTAACTACATTTTTTTATCTTCACTAGCGTCCTGGTGAAAACACTATTCTTTTCACGTCCACTTCCTCAACAAGCGTTAGCATTAGCAAAGGCGGAGTAATACTAAACTGTATAGCAAACCAAACAAACCAGCTAACGCATGACAACATCACTGTAACTGTTTGCAAATAGGTTTCTTACCTTAGTAGAATGTGTCCATTTGAACGGCGACATTACACCAGATCCATGTAAGAAGTTTTATTTGTCAGAGAATGTAGCTAGCTACCCGTCCCTTCTGTTTCTTCTGTCAACATCGATCTCTCTCACTTCCAAAGGGGAAGCTTGTGATTCTTCTCTTAAATTAATGGCTGATCGCATCCATTGAGGGTGCATATACCGCCACCTACCGTACCGGAGTGTGAGGCCGCACACGGCCTGCCTTTCCTATATCCTCCCGCTCAGACCTGTAGCCCTGAGAAATCGACATACAGCCTTAGCCACCATCCCACTCCACTTCCCGCCCCCCCAGCAACCCCTCTACATCCCACTTCCTACCCTCCCCTCTAACCTTCTTGTAACCCAGGTTAAATAATTATTTGATGTTGAATATTAAATAATTAGTTTATGTGAAATGTTAGTAAATGTTAAATAATTAGTAAGTGTTAAATAATTACTTACCGTCCAGCAGTTAAGCAATACTTTTCATAAATTGATTTCTTAGCCAATTAAATATGACCTAGTGCTCATGTCCCGCCCCTGCTTAATAGAACGAGACAGTAAATGCCAGAAGGAGACAGCATGCACAAGAGAACTCTGTAGGCTGTACATTAACAAACGATTACTAAAAGTACTAAACTTGAACAAAACGTTTTACAAAGATTTATTTAAATTCATATGAGTGGATGGTCCATTCCTGCCTTCGCTAACGAAAGGAAATCCACAGTTGGATCATTTGCTTGGTGTTTACCTACCTCACGGCAGCCTCATTGTAGCTAGCTTTTGGGCTAATTGAAATTCGGTTTGGAACAGGTGATGCTAGGTCTGTGAACGGTAACAGTAAATATGTGATTTAGTTGGTCTTTTTATTGTAAATATATAATGATTGGTAAAATGAATGTACTTTTCTGAAGTTTGCACCATGTTGAAGTAATTTTGTTGCTGATTATTGTCGTGTCTTGTTCATGTTGCATAATTGGGAAAATGCATGTAGCTTACACCACGTGGAAGCTAATTAGCCATACTTGTGTAGGTTTTAGTGGTAGCTAATGTAAAATGTTACCAAAGTACTACATTTTCTGAAAGTGTTTTCATGTTATTTTCCTTTTAATGAAAACTAATAATTATTTTCTTGTTGAGCATTAAATGCGGTAGCGAAAATGTAACATGTAAATTGAATGAATGGCCTTGTGTTAATCACGCAGGTCAGGTTTTTTTGTGTTGGTGAACTTTTGTCCCTGGAATTGGATGGCGAGCTGCCCGGTGAAACCCAGATATTGAAGACCCCAGCCTTTTCTCCTTAAAGGACGGTATTTTTATTTGCGTCCCTCACTTCAATTTTAGGGCAGGACTTCATAGAAAAAAATAGAGGAATACATTTAAGTTTTGTTTTACTATTTTATTTTACACTGTTTATTGGACACTTACTAAAGAAAGAAATGTATACTATGACTGAGAACATTATCTGAGCCATTTTGTACTGTTACGATTCTCAATGTTAGCTATTTTTTGAACTATTACATTTTTAGAGGGTGCACCCAGAAATAGGCTGTGTTTTATTTGTATTTTATTGATAGGCTGTATTTTATTTGTAATATGTGCTAATCTTAATTTGTCTTAATATTAAATTGGTATTCATCTTCCAAACTGCATCCGGCCTGTTGTTGCCCAGTGTTACTTCTACCTCTAGTCGTAATCTAGAATCTTCTGATTTCCTGAACTAACAGATAATCTGCACACTTTGTAGCAGCAATAATAAGAAGCATATTTCCGTATGTTACATTCTCATACAACCTTTCCCTCTCAACATACTGCTCACAATACATCAACTCATGTTCAACTGTTTCCTCCACTCGACACCCATCACACAGCCCTGTTTCATGCTTACCTATCACCTTCAATGATGCGTTCAGTCCTGTATGCCCTAACTGTAGTCGACATCACCTCTTCTCTCCTACACCCCATATTCCTCACCTCTACCCTCACTGTCCGCTGAACCCCATAATACCCTCTCCCCTTCCTGCTACCATCCCACCTCCTCTGCCAACAGTCAACACCTACCCCCTTTATCAACGTTTTAATTTCCCCCCGTCCTAACGGTACCAGTTCACCCACCCCCTCCTTCCTACACACACTCCTAGCCAACCTATCAGCCTCTTCGTTACCCTCCACACCAACATGAGCCGGCACCCAGCAGAACCGAACCACCACACCCATCCTCTCCAATTCCAGCACATACACACCTACACCAACCCTTCCACTCTCTGGATCCTTTGATTGTGCAAAGGATTGTGGTCATTGTTGTCTTAATTACCACATTGTGGTTTGAATAGACCCATTTGGAGTGGATGTCATGGTTACGTCACTGAAGTTTGGTGGTGGCACAAAATTGCAGGAACAAGTGTAGGGAGAACCGGCAAGATCCTCAGACTAAAGGAATAAAATGTGTTGTGCCGTTGGATGTCAGAATAGGAATGCATAAAAATATGGCCTTCATTTTTATAGAATACAGTTGTCGAAGCCACCGTTTGAAGCTAAATGCAGATGTTTATCTTTGCAAGCCATTAAACAGACAGATTATCACACATAGGCAAAATCAGTGATGTAGTTATAATAAATGATAAATAAGTAACAGCAGCAACCACAAAGCTGGCATTCTCTGTAGGCTATTTCACAATGGTAAACACGATGGACCAACGTTAGCAACATTAGCTAGCGTGTAAGCAGAATTAGCATGCAAACAAACCAAATTGCTCATACTTAGACAGTTTAGCTTACATCACTCAGTATTTATGCAAGCATTTAATGAATGAATGGGATATACGGTAATATATCTGTGATATGACATTTACTTTACAAAATATTTGGAGAAGGCGTACGGATGATCCATATTCCTATATGTTGTAAACAGGTTATTGTCACTTTCTGCCACCAGTTCAGCTCCACCCACAAGATACGTCATCACTGTTTACTAACACAAAAGGGTCTATAGGGTGAATCTGCCTACTAAGAAACTATATTACCCTTCTCTCTGGTGAGATATGGAAACGTTGGAGAAAAGCATTGCACCAGAAATTGTGCGCAAAAACCGAACGTTTTAATGTAATTAAACTTCAATTAAGCACAAGTGACTAAATATCCGTATTCCTTCAACTTAATAACAAACGTTCGCTTTCCATTCCATCTCACTGACATAAATTATTCCATATTTTTTACTATATCTGAATGGTTACTGATTACTTCAAACGTCTACTTCTCCAGAACCACTTGCCTAAATGGCACCAGCTTCAGTATACAGGTGCTGGTCATATAATTAGAATATCATCAAAAGGTTGATTTATTTTAGTAATTCCATTCAAAAAGTGAAACTTGTATAACTTATACATTCTTTCCACACAGACTGATATATTTCAAGTGTTTATTTCTTTTAATTTTGATGATTATAACTGACAACTAATGAAAACCCCAAATTCAGTATCTCAGAAAATTAGAATATTGTGAAAAGGTTCAATATTGAAGACACCTGGTGCCACACTCTAATCAGCTAATTAACTCAAAACACCTGCAAAGGCCTTTAAATGGTCTCTC
>JACXGI010010220.1:0-13064 GCA_016801175.1 Esox masquinongy
GAGGTACCATTACCCTCCAGGTATAGTGAATAACGAGGTACCATTACCCTCCAGGTATAGTGAATAACGAGGTACCATTACCCTCCAGGGATAGTGAATAACGAGGTACCATTACCCTCCAGGTATAGTGCGTAATAACAGTCTCCAGAACAGAAGGAGGCATTCCTCACTATTGGAATTAGAGATGACATTGGTCTAAGATCAAAAATGTGACTTAATTTTTAAAGTGACTTCTCAGGTTGTGTAGGGGATATAAAGGCAGTGGCGATGGATTATGGGTATTGATCCTCACTATCCAGTCCCTGCCTGCTGGAAGACACCAGGACGTCATCAAGACAAAATGTAATAACGTTGACATTAGCAGACATCAGTCCAGTATAAAGTCCAGGAGAGACAATCTCTCAATAGTATTCTATGAGTTTTATCATCCCAGATAAACTTCTCAATGAAGTTAAAATGCCCCTGAACCTTTTCTAGAGGAATCCCCTTCCATCAGCATATTCCACAGTTATTATCAAAACATTCAGTCGAGCCATTACACATTGTTACAGTGTATATTTTTCGACTAATGAGGAAAGCGTTCTAGCCTTGACAAATTCTTTACAAGTCTGACTTATCAAACATTGAGAACTTTATTTAACTTTATTAACACTGAGCTCGTATTTCCTTGCATTGTATCCCAGAAGTCGTACCTACTGTTCCCCCCTCCCCTCCTGAAGACTGTCAGCTGTGTTGGATTCTCCTGCTCAGTCTGTGTCCTGTGTCTGCTCTCCTCTCTTCTCTCCTCTCCTCGTCCTGTGTCTATTACTTCTTCAGAAAAACAGGTGCACCTCTTATATTACTAACATGCATTATGTGCGCAATTTTGCTAGCAATTATTTGCTTATATATTTTATTAATTGATGGACTATACATCTTTTTACCAACTGTTGAAGTGAGGAAAGTCTAACCGTTTTTTAAATAATGTAATATTATTATTAATGTAATATTTTTACATGTTTGCTACATAAACAGTGTAGTTAAGTTATTGTTAGTAATGTCCAACTCTACTCTACAGATCCAAATGAGACTTTGGTTCCTCTGAACAGGACATCCACCAGGGGAAGTGACAGTAGAGAGAAGGTACTGTGTCCAAACCAGACTGGGTGTTTTAATTATATGATGGATGAACATATTGATTTTCAGTACACAGTTTTTAAACCAGTCCTATTTTGATCAACATAATGTAAACTAAATCAAAAGCAGAGGAATAAGCAAAATGAATGATACACAAAATTTGAACAAAAAACATCTCTGTTTCTCAGGGGGAAGAAGACCTGTCTTACGCCTTTTTGGACATCCGTCAGGCACAGAAGAGACCAGTGAAGAAGAATAAAATCCAGAACTCTGACCTCACTACCTACTCAGCCATCAATACCAGCAGAGTATGACCTAAACCAGCCATCAATACCAGCAGACTGTGACATACCAGCCATCAATACCAGCAGACTGTGACATATATATCAGCTATCAATACCAACAGACTGGCATTTACCAGCCATTAATACCAGCAGAGTGACTTAACCAGCCATCAATGCCAACAGAATCAACTATACAAGCCATCAATACCAGCAAAATTAACTGTACCAGCCATCATTACTAGTACCATATGAGAACTCTGACGTTCAACGCTGCTATATTAATGTGCCGGGGGGAGTAGGGTCAGTTCTCCTTCTCCACTGTAAAACCTTGTAAACCTAAGGAATGAACCCTCTAAATGTTCTTGTCTCCTGCTCCTTTCAAACTTAGGAGGACATGAGGTCTTGGCCCACACCTCCTGAGTACCAGGCTCTAATGACTTGTTGCTGCCTCTGTCCAAAGTCTTCCTGGCTGTGTTGCAGATCAAGACGATAGCTGACGATTCCAGCTGCCAGTCAGATGACCACACCCCCCCACCCGGTTGTCCCTTTCTTGTCCATCTGGTCATGGTTCTGACCTGGACTAGGTTTTATAGACTCTGGACACAACCCAAATGCGTTTACTAATTATTACAACTTGTACTCTCAAAATGTTCACCCGGTACAGCCAAGTTTCTTCTAAGTTTCTTCCAAAATTTCGTCCCCTCTTAAGGAGTTTTTTCTAGCCACTGTGCTTCAAAAGAGTTGTTGCTTGCTCCTTCAGGTTTCAAGCCGGGTGTTTGTAAAAGCTCTTTGTGACAACTGCTGATGAAAAAAGGGCTTTATAAATACATTTGATTGATTGATTGATTGAGAACTATACCAATTATCAGCAGATTTTATATACAGCCCCGGAAAAAATTAATAATAATAATAATAATAATAACAGAAGCGTTCAATTTGCAGTTGTCTCTTAATTTTAACCCTTCTGTTCCTCACTCAAAATCTTCCTTTCCCACTTTTTTGGAAAGGAAAGAAAAAGGTGCCGTGGTCTCTTGATTTTTTCCAGAGCTTTATTTGAGCCCCTGATGGCTCTGACCTATTTACTATGTAACTCTGTCTGTGTGATTTTCTCTGCCTCTCCGGTCTCTTCATGGTATTGAACTCATGGGTTTGAGCCTCTGTGTTACATCTGTGATGAAACTGTTGTCCTTTAGTTTCATCACATCATCAATAGCAGGTTGCCTATATTCTCTCTCTGTTACCTACGTATTTTACAGCAAAGGGCTTTGTTTTTAACACAAACTTTCAGTTGCTTTGTAATATAATACCTTTATATAAATGGAGTGGTCTACCAACTGACAATAATATTCCTATAGATTTTTAAAAATGTTTTATGATTTGTATTTTGAGAACATACATTTAAAGCTAATCTATTGAAATAAAATGCTTTTCTCAGACAATATTGTCCTATAGTATTGTTATCCTGATGGTAGTAGGATGAGAACGACACAGATCTTCTCCACTGAAGTCTGATGGTAAAGGTAGCAGACAAGTAGATAGAAACAAATGTGGTTTCAGACCTGAAGGCCCCTTTAACAGGGCAGCACAGCTAGACCACAACCACATAGATGCATTCATGCCGGACAGCACAGACACACACAAGACCAGTCAATAGTTTGGACCAGTGAGTCCTTTGACTGGTACTGTATGTACCTCCACATTAATGATATATTCCTACATCACATCTAGAAAGGTGTGTAAACCTGCACTGAGAACTACTACTGTGTTAATAATATTATGAAGTCTGGTCTCATGATGTTTGCTTTATAGTATTCATATAAGAGCTGGTCACTGATTGGCTGAGGGACCACACGCATTACACAGGAAACCCATGTTGACATTCTGTTGCTGTTGCCATGGTGCTGCGTTGATGCTTTTCTCATGACGATGAGCTCAGGCAGGTTCAGGATGAATTTCTGGAGTTATGTCTTGTTTGTTTTTCCCTCAGTTCTGAAATAATACATGAAAATAGTTAGAGAAATACATGCAGAAATATGAACAAATACCTTTAGCCAGTTGGAGTACTTTGGCTCTGGTAGTTTCTGATTGTATTGTTATATTCATGGTTTGTTTATTGTTGGATCATACAAACATTGATATTAATAAGCAGCATTAACTATAACAGGTTTACTATGGACCTCTGTCTCCAGAGACTTGACTTGAGGGGTCAGAAGTTACATCAACATTTGTGTTTGGGGCTCCTGGTGGCGCATTGGTTTTGCTATCTACAGTGAACCCCTCAAAGATGAATGTTTTCCAGTGACTTCAGGTTGGGGTTACAGGTGTTTACCTCGATGCCAGACCCTCCCCTTCATATCACAACATGGCTTTCAGAGAGAAAACGTGCTGAAGTGAATAATTTGAACCAATCGCTGCTCGTATTTCCTTTCATGGTAAATATCACCAACAAGGAAATACGGACCGAGGACCAAGCTACTCTCTGACACTCACTGTATGACGTTGGATCACGAGATGGACAGGTTGTTTGTTGTTCTTATCACACTCTTATCTGAGTAAACATTTGTTTACTTAGGGCTAATAAGTGATAACTTTTGCCCTTGGTTTCTGAGTAGACCCCCAATCGGTCGCAGAAGGCCCGCCATACACGGGAGAGGAACTGAGGCCCCCTGTCGGACACGATGTCCTCAGGTATCCCGAACTGCCGGAACACCTGTTGAAAAACAACCTCCGCCAGTTGGGTGGCATTGGGCACTTGAGTCAGAGGAATCAGACGACACATCTTGGAGAACCGGTCCACTACAGTTAAAATCACGGTGTACCCATTTGAGTCTGGCAGGTCTGTCACGAAATCCATGGCGATGTGAGACCTGGGGCGGTGTGGAATGGGCAGAGGCAACAGCAGCCCCTCGGGTAAGTGACGGGGGCTCTTAGATTGGGCGCAAACAGGGCAAGATAACACATAGTCGTGTACATCGTCGGACAGAGAAGCCCACCAGTAGCGGTTGCTGAGCAACTTAGGGGTGCGGGTGATTCCCGGATGCCCGGACCCCAACGAGGTGTGGCACCACTGTAGCAGCTGAGGCCTAACGGCTGCCGGAACGTAAGTCTTTCCTGGAGGGCAGGTAGGAGGAGCAGGGTCAGTCAGCAGGGACTCCTGGATGGTGTCCTGGATCTCCCACCTTATCGGCCCTACATGGCAGGTGGAGGGCAGTATAGTCTCTTGTGTCGGAGTACTGGTCGGTCGTTCGAACACACGTGACAGGGAGTCCGCCTTGATGTTTTTCTTCCCTGGTACGTAGGCGACAGAGAAGCGAAAGCGGTTAAAAAAGAGAGACCACCGAGCTTGACGGGAGTTCAAACGCTTGGCCGTTTGTAGATATTCCAAATTGTGGTGATCCGTGAGTACCAGGAACGGGTGTAGGGCTCCCTCCAACCAGTGCCTCCATTCTTCCAGTGCCAGCTTTATGGCGAGGAGCTCACGGTTCCCGACGTCATAATTCCTCTCGGCGGGGGTGAGCCTTTTCGAGTAAAAGGCGCAGGGGTGCAGTTTGGGTGGCGTGCCTACACGCTGTGACAGGACCACCCCAACTCCGGTTTCTGAGGCATCCACCTCCACTACAAACGGTAGCTTGGGATCAGGCTGGCGGAGAATGGGAGCAGCGGTGAACAGGTCCTTCAGCTTTTTAAACGCTGAAGTGGCGGATTCAGGCCAGCGCAGCGTTCGAGCCTTCTGACCGGTCAGGGGGGACAAGGGGGCTGTTATGGTGCTGAAATTCCAGATGAAACGCCGGTAGTAATTGGCAAAGCTCAAGAAACGCTGCATCTCCTTGACGGTTTGAGGCCGAGGCCACTGACGTACCGTGGAAACCTTGCTCTCATCCATCCGGACTCCGCCTGGTGACAGCACCGACCCCAGGAAGGCGACTGTGGAGACGTGGAACACGCTTTTTTCCAGCTTCACGTACAGGTGATGCTGCTGCAACCGTTGTAAAACCTGTTGGACATGGCTGATGTGCTCTGGCAGCGTCTTGGAATAGATGAGAATGTCATCAATGTACACTATAATAAACCGATCGATCATATCCCTGAAGATGTCGTTCATAAACGACTGGAAGACAGCAGGGGCGTTGGTGAGGCCGAAAGGCATGACACAATACTCATAGTGACCGCGCTGTGTGATGAAGGCAGTCTTCCACTCATCCCCTTTTCGTATATGCACCAAATGGTATGCGCTCCGCAGGTCCAGTTTGGTGAAGATGGTGGATTGTCCGACTTGTTCGAGCGCAGCCGAAATCAACGGCAAGGGGTAGCGATTCTTCACAGTTATCTCGTTCAGCCCTCGGTAATCGATAAAGGGTCGCAGACTGCCGTCCTTTTTCCCGACAAAGAAGAAACTGGAAGCAGCCGGAGACGTCGACGGGCGGATGGCTCCTTGACGCAGGGACTCATCTATGTATGTGTTCATAGCCTTGGTTTCGGGGATGGACAAAGGGTATACGCGGCCCCTGGGAAGCGGAGCTCCTCTGATCAGGTCTATGGTGCAGTCCCACGGGCGATGTGGAGGCAACTCCGAAGCCTTCTCCTCGCTGAATACCTGCTTATATTGGTGGTAGACAGACGGGAGCTCTGGGGGGGATGCTGATGGTGTACCTTCCACCGAGGTGGCCCTGCAGTGTACACTCAGACAACGGGACAGGCAGGACGTGCTCCAGGCCGTCAATTCCCCCTTACTCCAGGAGATGTCTGGGTCATGTATACAAAGCCACGGGTGTCCTAGTACTACTGGTTCATGGGGAGAGGACACCACCAGCAGCTGAATGAGCTCGGAGTGCAGAGCGCCTACTCGCATTTTCAACGGTTCAGTCTGATGGTAAACATAGCCGGTCCCGAGAGGTTCCCCGTCCAGGGACTTCACTCGCAATGGCGGATCTAGTGGGCGTAATTTAATCCCCAATTGCTCCGCTATTCCCAGGTCCATGAAACTGCCCGCAGCTCCAGAGTCGACTAAACCCTCCAGGCAGACCGGAACCCCCTTAACAGAAAAACTCACAGGTAGGTGTAACTGCTTCTGGGTGACATTTAACAGGTGAGATTGTCCTACCTGAAGGTTAGCTGAGGTCCCGGTCTCTCCGGGGCGAGGAGGCCTGATTGGGCACTGGTAGGCCATGTGTCCCCTCTCGCCGCAGTACAGGCAAAGACCCTCCATACGGCGACGACGGTGCTCGGTGGCGGTCAAACGGGAGGGGCCCAACTGCATAGGTTCCATCTCTGCTGGACGCGCCGGAATAGGGACTGAAGGGGGAGCCGTGCGTGATCGTGGGGTGGTTGTTCTCCTCTGGTCCAACAGCAGGTTATCTATGGCGATGGATATGTTGATGTATTCGTTGAGGGAAATCAGATCACCCCTACAGCCCAGCTCGGCCTGTAGTTCCCGGTTCAGCCCCCTACGATACACCGTCAGAAGTGCAGCCTCACTCCACCCACTACCTGCAGCCAAAGTGCGGAACTCCAGGGCGTATGCAGCAGCGGTGCACGTCCCCTGCTTTGTCTTGCACAGTTGATCCCCGACGTGGCGCCCAGAAACGGAATGGTCAAACACCTCCCTAAACAACGATAGAAACTGAGCCTCTGAGCTCAGTTCAGGGCTGTTGACGGACCATTGAGCAGTGGCCCACTCCAGGGCTTTGTCTGTCAACAGGGAGATGACGAAATCCACCTTGTTCTTGTCGCAGGTGAACTGGCTCGGGTGGTGGGTGACGTACAGCGAGCACTGCATAAGAAACTCCTTGCACTTTCCCGGAGACCCATCGTACTTACTCGGCAGGGAAACGAAAGGAAGGGAAGTGGAGGCAGTAATCACAATGGACGGAGGAGGCGTGGGCACGGTTTGCCAAAGTAACTGGCACAACTCCTCGATCCTCTCCTCCTGTAGCAACAGTGGCGCTTGAAGTTCCGCTGGATCCATCGGTAGGGTGAGGTATTCTGTAATGAACACCGGGACCAGGGGTTTGAGGTTCCAATTGCGGAACGCAACTGTCGATTTATTAGCGAAAGCACAAGGGATAAGGCACGAGCAAAACGAGAGACAGGCAGGCAGATTCGGTAACCAGGTGATCAGTCCGCGGAGACGACAGTACATGAAGGGACAGGCAGGCAGGATAATCCACGGGGCAGGCAGGCGGGTACGGTAACCAGGTAATCAGTCCACGAGGGCCACAGTACAGGCAGGGGCAAGCAGGTAGGAGAATCCACTGGGCAAGCAGGTAGGAGAATCCACTGGGCAGGCAGGCAGGTCACAAGGCAGGATTCTATACTACAAGACAAACGGGGACAGGGCAAGAAAAGGAGAGGACAACAGGCTGGGAATGAGAACAAGGAAGAGCGCTATACAAAGGCTTGGCAGGTCCACTACGAACAATACTTCACAACTGAGTGGAGGTGGAGAACAGGCTGATATATAGAGGGGTAACAAGGAGCAAGTGTTCAATATTCTGGTGATTGGGATCTGGATTGCGGGCTGCGTTCAGGTGCATTGGGAAGTGAGTGTGTAGCGGTGACCGGTAAGGAACGCGAGAGGGAGGGGCTGGAGCAGGAACGATGCGAGGGCCTCACAGTAGTTCTCAATAAATATGTTAACTGTAGGTTTAGACACAGAAGGTAGGTTACTGAGGTTATGGACAGGGCTAGGTTAAAGTTAATGTGAACTTTAGGGTCAGGTATAGATTTCTTGGTCAGGAAACATAGATTTCTTGGTCAGTGTCAGGTTTCAGGTCACTACAAGGATAGAAAGACAAACGTGTGATTGTCTGTGTGTGTGTGTGTGTGTGTGTGTTTGTATTTATGTATGTTATGTACAGTGTGTGTACTTGAATTGGCAGTTCAGTGTGTGTGTGTGTGTTTGTGTGTGTGTGTGTGTGTGTGTTCTTAAGCTTTTCTTCCTTGAGAGGGAATATATTGGGATTAATTTAATGAAAAATACATGAGCAGATCTATCTCTTCAATACAATAGGAATATGCAAGTTGAATGCTTATGTACAGTAGTTGGTGGTTGTAATGTTTAGTGATGTTTTTCCTCTTTGTTGAACAGACTACTCCCCCTGTGTCACTGTAGAACTTCTTGAGTGGGATGGACATCCTGACTGGGGTCTGAGATATTGACTGACAATTTAGTTGTCAGTCAATACAACTCTATGGGTGTCTGGTGGTGATAGGGCCTGACAGCGGGGGTGCTCTAGACATCTCTATGGGTGTCTGGTGGTGATAGTCAGGGCCTGACAGCGGGGGTGCTCTAGACATCTCTATGGGTGTCTGGTGGTGATAGTCAGGGCCTGACAGCGGGGAGGCCTCTAGTCATCGCCGCTCTTTAGTTTCTGTTGTCCTTTACGAAGGGTCTCCTCCTTGGTCTCTCAAAGACGGAAAGTTAGATCACTGTGATCTAACTCTGCTGCAGATAAACAAAGAAATATTTATACAATTGGAAGTCTTTCTTGTGAACCATCTCGCTCCCAGCAAGCTTCTCGCACCACATGAATCAATAAACACTCACACCGTTCAAAAGCAAGAGGCGGGTTTTGTACCCTTTTGTTCTGTATGAAATAACTATGACTGACTGAGTTATCTCAGCTTACGTTACTAACAACCGTAGCAAATCATGCCAGGTGCATCAAGCCGTATGGCAAGATCACACAAGTAAAAAATAATATATACAACTACTGGCCTGCAGGCCACCCTGTCTGACATCCCCCCGTCCGTCTTGGACGCAGCTGAGGCAATTTATTCTGCCATCTGCAGGACTCCCGGATTCATACGCTTGGTCTTAAAGACACAGCTGAACCAACAGACAGGGACATGAAGACCACTGTAAAAATACATGCATGTGATTGTGGGGGTTCTATTTCAGTAACAGTGGGGACACATAGTGTGTAGGTATGAGATCAACACTAACTGTCCATCCTGTATGTGATGGACTCATTGTCAGGGAAACAGCAGCACTACGGCAACAGCAACAGGAAGTCAGAGTGGGTTTCCTGTCTACTGAGTAAAACTTCTCAGCCAATCAGTGAATCACTCTTATAGATGTAAAGGCAGTGCTAAAGGATATGTTTGAACAATGTTTACACGTGTGTAAATACAAACATATGCGTGTATAGGAATGTGTTTGCTTGTACAAGCACAGGTCCCTGTGTGTTGTAGGGGTTTATTCAGCCAGTGCTGTTGATCTGTACTGTTGTGTACAGATGTGTTTAACAGGGGCTGAAGAGATCAGTTTAAACACTGATGTGTTTAACAGGGGCTGAAGAGGGGAGGACTGAGGTATAAAGGAGGTTTCAGGTCTGAGGGGAGGTCTGAGGTCTGAGGGGAGGTATACAGGACTGTAGATACCACGGCCATATAGCTGTGTGTGTGTGTGTGTGTGTGTGTGTGTGTGTGTGTGTGTGTGTGTGTGTTTCAGATGCACATATGTGTTTGCATTGTGGGAACTGATGTTCCCATAAAGATAGTAATCCTCAAATTAGGTCCCCACAAGGCACTACAGGCTCTTAGGTTAAACAGACTTGAAGACCTCTTTAATACCTATAGGGACCAGGTTGTCTTGACTGGGTCCTGCTAGTTAGGTTCTGCTTTCAACAGTGAACACATCAAAGCTTAACAAGTGACAAGTAGATGAAAACAACTGTAGTTTCTAATGACCTTAAAACCTCAGATTTGAAGATCTGAAGACCTGAAGACTGGCCCCCCTGCATCATCACTAGCTGAGTGAACTACAACCCCCAGAGACCTGAAGACTAGCCCCCTTAATGATTGGCTGACATGGTAAAAACAGGACATAGAAAACCAATTCTAACCCAGCCACTGTCCATGAGTTTTGCTATTTAAATTCAAATGTCAGGCAGCCCTCAAAATGTATTTGGTTCTTAACAATACGGTGTCCATAGTTTTCTTTGAAATTGGGTTGGTATTGAGCTTTCATGGTTTAATTTGCAGTGTGACCTCAAAACTGAGTATTTTCCACTGTGGTGACGGGTGGAGTTGAAGGTGTTTACCTTGATGCTAGACCCTCCCCTTGATGTCACAACACGTGTTTCAGAGAAAAGGCCCAAAACTTTCCATTCGATTGAACCAATCGCTGCTCTTCTGCCCTTTAATGGTGAAGTAGATCTAGTCACCATCACGGAAATACGCACCAAAGACCAAGCAACTCTCAGACACCGAAGACCCTCGTACTATTTGACACTATCAGTTCACCAGATGGACATGTTGTGTGTTGCTCTCATCACACTCTTTTGTGAGTTCACGTGTTTCTTTAGGACTAATAGCTGCCCGATAGCTTGTTGTATTTATTGTGGTTTTAAGGTTAACTAGATTTCTTATTTAGATATTGTAGTGGCTGTGATGTTTAACATGTTTTAGCTTGTGATGAAGTTTCTGAAGAAGCAACAATTCATGTTAACCTAGTTCCTTCTGAATGATGAACCAAGAATTAACATGTCATTCATCCTACCATTGTTCCCTTCCTCTGTTACCTGTAGGTGCTGTTTCCTCCAGTCAGGATGGGATCTCTGGATCAGAGGTGGAGCTGATATTCAGACCAGGAGACAACATCACTCTCTACTGTGACTGCAGAACATCCACTGGTGCATCCATCGTATGGTTCAGGAACTGCTCTCATGAGTACCAACCTACCCTGGTTATTAGCATTCAGAACATTTTTACGGATTATATGACCTATGATAATTCTCAAAACCCTTTTCCCCGGTTCACACTGCAATGGAACCCCTCTAACCACTCCTATGATCTACTGATTGAGAACATCACTGAATCTGACCTGGGACTCTACTACTGTGGTACTAAAGAGACTAAGGTGGTGGATGAAGGAGGGAAAGGAGGTATTAAACAGAAGGAGTTCTATCACTATGGAAACATCACCAACAGACTGTTATTTGGTAATACTTTTTTCATGCTTCATGTCTGTAACTCTGGTTTAGCATGTCTGTGGTGTCATGTACTGAAGCTCAGTTGATAAAATATGATGTCTGGAATACCCGGGGTGCATTTATGAGTTTATTACTCTGGATAAAAGCATCTGCTGTATTACGTAAGAGTGAATGTTTCCTTAAATGACAGGAGGTTGAGTGAACGTTTCCGTAAATGACAGGAGGTTGCGTAGATGTTTCCTTAAATGACAGGAGGTTGAGTGAACGTTTCCTTAAATGACAGGAGGTTGAGTAGATGTTTCCTTAAATGACATGAGGTTGAGCGAATGTTTCCTTAAATGACAGGATGTTGAGTGATTGTTTCCTTAAATGACAGGAGGTTGAGTGGATGTTTCCTTAAATGACAGGAGGTTGAGTGAACGTTTCCTTAAATGACAGGAGGTTGAGTGAACGTTTCCTTAAATTGACAGGAGGTTGAGTGAACGTTTACTTAAATGACAGTGAGTGAACGTTTCCTTAAATGACAGGATGTTGAGTGAACATTTCCTTAAATGACAGGAGGTTGAGTGAACGTTTCCTTAAATGACAGTGAGTGAAATTTTCCTTAAATGACAGGAGGTTGAGTGAACGTTTCCTTAAATGACAGGAGGTTGAGTGGATGTTTCCTTAAAAGACAGGAGGTTGAGTGAACGTTTCCTTAAATGACAGGAGGTTGAGTGAATATTTCCTTAAATTGACAGGAGGTTGAGTGAACGTTTCCTTAAATGTCAGTGAGTGAACGTTTCCTTAAATGACAGGAGGTGGAGTGAACATTTCCTTAATTGACAGGAGCTTGAGTGAACGTTTCCTTAAATAACAGGAGGTTGAGTGAACGTTTCCTTAAATGACAGGAGGTTGAGTGAACGTTTCCTTAAAGACAGGAGGTTGAGTGAACATTTCCTTAAATGACAGGAGGTTGAGTGAACGTTTCCTTAATGACAGGAGGTTGAGTGAACGTTTCCTTAAATGACAGGAGGTTGAGTGAACGTTTCCTTAATGACAGGAGGTTGAGTGAACGTTTCCTTAAATGATAGGAGGTTGAATGTTTGAAGGTGCTTCAGTTTTCCAAAACTTCAAGGGAATATTTTTTGCCAAAATGAGGCTGAATTGTCATTGAAGCCTTATAAGCCCTGTTACAGGTCTGGGTCTTCTGGAACCTCTAGGACTACAGAGAGGGTCCCAAAACACAGGACAAAGGACAAAGATGTGAAGCCCTCTGAAGCATGACATTTGTCGCACATGGGAGAGGTGTCAGGGAATATGCCAGGGAGTTTAGTGTTGGAGCAGTGCAGTCTATGAAAATATACAAATGTTTAATTGAGACCATGCCTGGAGTTGATTGAGCATGTATAAATCCTCCCAGTTTCAGAGCCCAGTACCTACTCCCACTTTACTCTGAAAGATTCTGTGGAGGCCGGTCTGACTTTCTGAAATGTGTCGTATAGACAAGGTATCAATGTCAGGCACAATTTCAAACATCCATTAAAAGATGGTCTGGGATCTTGTAATATAGGAAAGTGTTAACATACATGATCTCTTACTTGAAAATGAAAACATTTTTTCTTGGGAGTTTATTTTTTTGGGAACTTTCCCTCAGCTCACCAAATGAGGCAACAGTACCCTCCAGGTATAAATCCTCTATTCAGTGGGTCCTCAACTCTCCCCAGTGCCTAAAAAATGTATCCAGAAC
>JACXGI010010220.1:13164-28245 GCA_016801175.1 Esox masquinongy
CAAATACCTATTATGTATATGAACACATTCAAACATATGTTTTCCACTACTAATGTTACTGATTGTCTGATCCTCTGATGTAGGTGTAACAAAACTCACATACAAACTAGTCACTCATTGGCTGACAAGGAACATACAGGACATAGAAAACCAATTCTAACACTCCTCTGTCCATAAGTGTTGCTATTTAATGTTCAAACGTCAGACAGGCCTTTGAACTTTATTTGGTTCTTAACAACAGGGTGTTTGTAGTTTTCTTTGAGAATGGGATGTATTGGACGTTCATGGTTTTATCTGCGTTGACCTCAAAAGTATTTTCCCTTGACTTCAAGTTGGTGTTGAAGGTGACATTGATGCTAGACCCTCCCTTTCATGTCACAACACGGGTTTCAAAGAAAAGGCTGAAAACTTTCCATTCGATTGAACCAATCGCTGCTCTTCTGTCCTTTAATGGTGAAGTAGATCTAGTCACCATCACGGAAATACGCACCAAAAGACCAAGTGACTCTCAAACACCGAAGACCCTGGTACTATTTGACACCATCAGTTCACCAGATGGACATGTTGTGTGTTGCTCTCATCACACTCTTTTGTGAGTTCACGTGTGTTTCATTAGGTCTAATAGCTGCTTGATAGCTGGTTTTATTTATCGTGGTTTTAAGGTTGACTAGATTTGTTATTTAGATATTATAGTGGCTGTGATGTTTAACACATTTTATCATGTAGAGAAGTTTCTGATGAAGCAAGAGTTCATGTTAACTCTGTTCCTTCTTAATGATGAACCAAATGTTAATGTGTCATTCATCCTAACATTGTTCCCCATCTCTGCTACCTGTAGGTGCTGTTTCCTCCAGTCAGGATGGGATCTCTGGATCAGAGGTGGAGCTGATAGTCAGACCAGGAGACAACATCACTCTCCACTGTGACTGCAGAATATCCACTGGTGTATCCATCGTATGGTTCAGGAACTGCTCTCATGAGCACCAACCGACCCTGGTTATTAGCATTCAGGGCATTTTTAGAGATCCTGAGAACTATAAAAATATTCTAAACCCTTTTCCTCGGTTCACACTGCAATGGATCTCCTCTAACCAGACCTATGATCTACTGATTGAGAACATCACTGAATCTGACCTGGGACTCTACTACTGTGGGACTGAGGAGACTAAGGTGGTGGATGAAGGAGTGAACGTAGTTGTTATACAGAAGGCTTTCTACCACTTTGGATACGTCACCAACAGACTGTTATTTGGTAAGATGTTTCTTTCATGCTTTATATCTGTATCTCTGGTTTTGGTTTAACGTCTGGGGTGCCAAGTAACTCAGTTGGTAGATAATGATGGCTGGAATAGCTGGGTTGTCCATTTATATGTTTATTACTCTGGATAAAAGCCTCTGCTAAACTATGTAAAAGTAAATGTTGCCTTAAATGACAGGAGGTTGAGTGTTTAAATGTGCTTCAGTCTGTTTCCTAAATGTCAAGATAATATTTTCGGCCAAATGAGGCTGGATGAAAGCATCTGCCAAATTAGGTAAAAGGTACGTAATAGATAAATTGTCATTGGGAACCTCTTGGACGACAGAGAGGGTCCCAAAACACAGAACAGAGGACAAAGCTATGAAGCCCTCTGAAGCATGACACCTGTGAGAGATGTCAGGGAATATGTCATGGTGTTTAATGTTGGAGCACGGTAGTCTAGGCAAAGATTTTGAATTGAGATGGTGCTTAGAGTTGATTGAGAATGTGTGGAATGTGTTGAACTTGTCTGGGAGGGAAGCATTAGTTGGTACCATGTAGCTCAATTTGCCGTGGATTTACTTGCTCCGTGACAGCCTGCAGTCCTTGCCAAAAATGTTACAAGTCTGAATTGTCAAACATTGAGAACTTTATTAACATTGAGGTTGTATTTCCTTGCATTGTATCCCAGAGGTCATACCTACTGTTCCCTCCTCCCCTCCTGAAGACTGTCAGCTGTGTTGGATTCTCCTGCTCAGTCTGTGTCCTGTGTCTGCTCTCCTCTCTTCTCTCCTCTCCTCGTCCTGTGTCTACTACTTCTTCAGAAAAACAGGTGCACCTCTTATATTACTAACATGCATTATGTGCGCAATTTTGCTAGCAATTATTTACTTGTACATTTTATGAGCTGATGGATTTTTTATATTTTTACCAACTTTTTAAGTGAGGAAAGTCTAACTGTTTTTTTGAATAATGTCATAGTATTATTATGAATGTAATACTTATATATGTTTGCTACTTAAACAGTGTAGTTAAGTTATTGTTAGTAATGTCCAACTCTACTCTACAGATCCAAATGAGACTCAGGTTCCTCTGAACAGGACGACCACCAGGGGAAGTGACAGTAGAGAGAAGGTACTGTGTCCATACCAGACTGCGTGTTTTAATTATATGATGGATGAACATTTTGATTTTTAGTACACACTTTGTAAACCTGTCCTATTTTGATCAGCATAATGTTGTAAGCAAAATTAATGACACACAAAACTTGAAGAAAAAACATATCTCTGTGTCTCTCAGGAGGAGGAAGACCTGTGTTATGCCTCATTGGACATCCGTCAGGGACAGAAGAGACCAAAGAAGAAGAATAAAATCCAGAACTCTGACCTCAGTACCTACTCAGCCATCAATACCATGAGAGTGTGACCTATACCATTGAGCCTCTGTGTTATATCTGTGATGAAACTGTTGTCCTTTAGTTTCATCACATCATCAATAACATGTCATCTATATTCTCTCTCTGTTACCAATGCATTTCACAGCAAAGGGCCTTGTTTTTAACACCAGCTTTCAAATGCTTTGCAATATAATCTCTTTTATAACTTGGAGTGGTCTACCAACTGACAATAATATTTCTGTAGATTTTAGATTAAGAAACATTGTATGATCTGTATTTTGAGAACAAACCTTTAAAGCTAATCGATTGAAATGAAACACTTTTCTCAGACGATGTTGTCCCACGGTATAATTATCCTGATGGTATTAGATATGAGGGAGACTCGCGTCTTCTCCACCTTGAAGTCTGATGGTAAAGATCGTAGACAAGTAGATAGAAACAACTGTGGTTTTAGACCTGCAGGCCCCTTTAACAGGGCAGCACAGCTAGACCACAACCACATAGATGCATTCATGCCGGACAGCACAGACACACACAAGACCAGTCAATAGTTTGGACCAGTGAGTCCTTTGACTGGTATTGTATGTACCTCCTCATAAACGGTATATTCCTACATCACATCTAGAAAGGTGTGTAAACCTGCACTGAGAACTACTACTGTGTTAATAATATTATGGAGTCTGGTCTTATGATGTTGGCTTTATAGTATTCATATAAGAGCTGGTCACTGATTGGCTGAGGGACTACATGCAGTAGACAGGAAACCCACGTTGACTTCCTGTTGCTGTTGCCATGGTGCTGCGTTGCTGCTTTTCTCATGACGATGAGCTCAGGTTGGTTCAGGGGTTTCCTGGAGGTCCTGGACGTCTCCTATGTCTTGTTTGTTTTTCCCTCAGTTCTGATTTAATAATAAATACAAATAGCTTGAGAAATACATGCAAAAACATTTAGAAATACATTTAGCCAACTGGTTTGGATTATTCCATCACATACTCAGGAGTATAGTGGCTCTGGCAGTTTCAGATTGTATTGTTATATTCATGGTTTGTTTGTTGTTGGATCATTCAAACATTGATATTAGTTGTCAGGATTAACAGTTACAGGTTTACTATGGACCTCTGTCTCCAGAGACTTGACTTGAGGGGTCAGAAGTTACATCAACATTTGTGTTTGGGGCTCCTGGTGGCGCATTGGTTTTGCTATCTACAGGGAACCCCTCAAAGATGAATGTTTTCCAGTGACTTCAGGTTGGGGTTACAGGTATTTACCTCGATGCCAGACCCTCCCCGCCATATCACAACATGGCTTTCAGAGAGATGGACCACAAGCTGAAAACGTGCTGAAGTAAATAATTTGAACCAATCGCTGCTCGTATGTCCTTTCAAGGTAAATATCACCAACAAGGAAATACGGACCGAGGACCAAGCTACTCTCTGACACTCACTGTAAGACGTTGGATCACGAGATGGACAGGTTGTTTGTTGTTCTTATCACACTCTTATCTGAGTAAACATTTGTTTACTTAGGGCTAATAAGTGATAACTTTTGCCCTTGGTTTCTGAGTAGACCCCCAATCGGTCGCAGAAGGCCTGCCATACACGGGAGAGGAACTGAGGCCCCCTGTCGGACACGATGTCCTCAGGTATCCCGAACTGCCGGAACACCTGTTGAAAAACAACCTCCGCCAGTTGGGTGGCATTGGACAATTGAGTCAGGGGAATCAGACGACACATCTTGGAGAACCGGTCCACTACAGTTAAAATCACGATGTACCCATTTGAGTCTGGCAGGTCTGTCACGAAATCCATGGCGATGTGAGGCCTGGGGCGGTGTGGAATGGGCAGAGGCAACAGCAGCCCCTCGGGTAAGTGACGGGGGCTCTTAGATTGGGCGCAAACAGGGCAAGATAACACATAGTCGTGTACATCGTCAGACAGAGAAGCCCACCAGTAGCGGTTGCTGAGCAACTTAGTGGTGCGGGTGATTCCCGGATGCCCGGACCCCAACGAGGTGTGGCACCACTGTAGCAGCTGAGGCCTAACGGCTGCCGGAACGTAAGTCTTTCCCGGAGGGCAGGTAGGAGGAGCAGGGTCAGTCAGCAGAGCCTCCTGGATGGTGTCCTGGATCTCCCACCTTATCGGCCCTACATGGCAGGTGGAGGGCAGTATAGTCTCTTGTGTCGGAGTACTGGTCGGTCGTTCGAACACACGTGACAGGGAGTCCGCCTTGATGTTTTTCTTCCCTGGTACGTAGGCGACAGAGAAGCGAAAGCGGTTAAAAAAGAGAGACCACCGAGCTTGACGGGAGTTCAAACGCTTGGCCGTTTGTAGATATTCCAAATTGTGGTGATCCGTGAGTACCAGGAACGGGTGTAGGGCTCCCTCCAACCAGTGCCTCCATTCTTCCAGTGCCAGCTTTATGGCGAGGAGCTCACGGTTCCCGACGTCATAATTCCTCTCGGCGGGGGTGAGCCTTTTCGAGTAAAAGGCGCAGGGGTGCAGTTTGGGTGGCGTGCCTACACGCTGTGACAGGACCACCCCAACTCCGGTTTCTGAGGCATCCACCTCCACTACAAACGGTAGCTTGGGATCAGGCTGGCGGAGAATGGGAGCAGCGGTGAACAGGTCCTTCAGCTTTTTAAACGCTGAAGTGGCGGATTCAGGCCAGCGCAGCGTTCGAGCCTTCTGACCGGTCAGGGGGGACAAGGGGGCTGTTTTGGTGCTGAAATTCCAGATGAAACGCCGGTAGTAATTGGCAAAGCTCAAGAAACGCTGCATCTCCTTGACGGTTTGAGGCCGAGGCCACTGACGTACCGTGGAAACCTTGCTCTCATCCATCCGGACTCCGCCTGGTGACAGCACCGACCCCAGGAAGGCGACTGTGGAGACGTGGAACACGCTTTTTTCCAGCTTCACGTACAGGTGATGCTGCTGCAACCGTTGTAAAACCTGTTGGACATGGCTGATGTGCTCTGGCAGCATCTTGGAATAGATGAGACTGTCATCAATGACACTATAATAAACCGATCGATCATATCCCTGAAGATGTCGTTCATAAACGACTGGAAGACAGCAGGGGCGTTGGTGAGGCCGAAAGGCATGACACAATACTCATAGTGACCGCGCTGTGTGATGAAGGCAGTCTTCCACTCATCCCCTTTTCGTATATGCACCAAATGGTATGCGCTCCGCAGGTCCAGTTTGGTGAAGATGGTGGATTGTCCGACTTGTTCGAGCGCAGCCGAAATCAACGGCAAGGGGTAGCGATTCTTCACAGTTATCTCGTTCAGCCCTCGGTAATCGATAAAGGGTCGCAGACTGCCGTCCTTTTTCCCGACAAAGAAGAAACTGGAAGCAGCCGGAGACGTCGACGGGCGGATGGCTCCTTGACGCAGGGACTCATCTATGTATGTGTTCATAGCCTTGGTTTCGGGGATGGACAAAGGGTATACGCGGCCCCTGGGAAGCGGAGCTCCTCTGATCAGGTCTATGGCGCAGTCCCACGGGCGATGTGGAGGCAACTCCGAAGCCTTCTCCTCGCTGAATACCTGCTTATATTGGTGGTAGACAGACGGGAGCTCTGGGGGGGATGCTGATGGTGTACCTTCCACCGAGGTGGCCCTGCAGTGTACACTCAGACAACGGGACAGGCAGGACGTGCTCCAGGCCGTCAATTCCCCCTTACTCCAGGAGATGTCTGGGTCATGTATACAAAGCCACGGGTGTCCTAGTACTACTGGTTCATGGGGAAAGGACACCACCAGCAGCTGAATGAGCTCGGAGTGCAGAGCGCCTACTCGCATTTTCAACAGTTCAGTCTGATGGTAAACATAGCCGGTCCCGAGACGTTCCCCGTCCAGGGACTTCACTCGCAATGGCGGATCTAGTGGGCGTAATTTAATCCCCAATTGCTCCGCTATTCCCAGGTCCATGAAACTGCCCGCAGCTCCAGAGTCGACTAAACCCTCCAGGCAGACCGGAACCCCCTTAACAGAAAAACTCACAGGTAGATGTAACTGCTTCTGGGTGACATTTAACAGGTGAGATTGTCCTACCTGAAGGTTAGCTGAGGTCCCGGTCTCTCCGGGGCGAGGAGGCCTGATTGGGCACTGGTAGGCCATGTGTCCCCTCTCGCCGCAGTACAGGCAAAGACCCTCCATACGGCGACGACGGTGCTCGGTGGCGGTCAAACGGGAGGGGCCCAACTGCATAGGTTCCATCTCTGCTGGAGGCGCTGGAATAGGGACTGAAGGGGGAGCCGTGCGTGATCGTGGGGTGGCTGTTCTCCTCCGGTCCAACAGCAGGTTATCTATGGCGATGGATATGTTGATGTATTAGTTGAGGGAAATCAGATCACCCCTACAGGCCAGCTCGGCCTGTAGTTCCCGGTTCAGCCCCTACGATACACCGTCAGAAGTGCAGCCTCACTCCACCCACTACCTGCAGCCAAAGTGCGGAACTCCAGGGCGTATGCAGCAGCGGTGCACGTCCCCTGCTTTGTCTTGCAGAGTTGATCCCCGACGTGGCGCCCAGAAACGGAATGGTCAAACACCTCCCTAAACAACGATAGAAACTGAGCCTCTGAGCTCAGTTCGGGGCTGTTGACGGACCATAGAGCAGTGGCCCACTCCAGGGCTTTGTCTGTCAACAGGGAGATGACGAAATCCACCTTGTTCTTGTCGCAGGTGAACTGGCTCGGGTGGTGGGTGACGTACAGCGAGCACTGCATAAGAAACCCCTTGCACTTTCCCGGAGACCCATCGTACTTACTCGGCAGGGAAACGAAAGGAAGGGAAGCGGAGGCAGTAATCACACCGGACGGAGGAGGCGTGGGCACAGTTTGCCAAAGTAACTGGCACAACTCCTCGATCCTCTCCTCCTGTAGCGACAGTCGCGCTTGAAGTTCCGCTGGATCCATCGGTAGGGTGAGGTATTCTGTAATGAACACCGGGACCAGGGGTTTGGGGTTCCAATTGCGGAACGCAACTGTCGATTTATTAGCGAAAGCACAAGGGATAAAGCACGAGCAAAACGAGAGACAGGCAGGCAGATTCGGTAACCAGGTGATCAGTCCGCGGAGACGACAGTACATGAAGGGACAGGCAGGCAGGATAATCCACGGGGCAGGCAGGCGGGTACGGTAACCAGGTAATCAGTCCACGAGGGCCACAGTACAGGCAGGGGCAAGCAGGTAGGAGAATCCACTGGGCAAGCAGGTAGGAGAATCCACTGGGCAGGCAGGCAGGTCACAAGGCAGGATTCTATACTACAAGACAAACGGGGACAGGGCAGGAAAAGGAGAGGACAACAGGCTGGGAATGAGAACAAGGAAGAGCGCTATGCAAAGGCTTGGCAGGTCCACTACGAACAATACCTCACAACTGAGTGGAGGTGGAGAACAGGCTGATATAGAAAGGGGTAACAAGGAGCAAGTGTTCAATATTCTGGTGATTGGGATCTGGATTGCGGGCTGCGTTCAGGTGCATTGGGAAGTGATAGTGTAGCGGTGACCGGTAAGGAACGCGAGAGGGAGGGGCTGGAGCAGGAACGATGCGAGGGCCTCACAGTAGTTCTCAATAAATATGTTAACTGTAGGTTTAGACACAGAAGGTAGGTTACTGAGGTTACGGACAGGGCTAGGTTAAAGTTAATGTGAACTTTAGGGTCAGGTATAGGGCTACAGAATAGGAAACATAGATTTCTTGGTCAGTGTCAGGTTTCAGGTCACTACAAGGATAGAAAGACAGTGTGATTGTCTGTGTGTGTGTGTGTGTGTTTGTATTTATGTATGTTATGTACAGTAAGTATGTGTACTTGAATTAGCAGTTCAGTGTGTGTGTGTGTGTGTGTGTGTGTGTGTGTGTGTGTGTGTGTGTGTGTGTGTGTGTGTGTGTGTGTGTGTGTTCTTAAGCTTTTCTTCCTTGAGAGGGAATATATTGGGATTAATTTAATGAATATGTCAAATCCAACCAAATGAATATGTTCAGTGACTTGTTATGTTCTACTGTACAGAGTCCCCTCCCACCATCAGCACCAGTGATGTTTCTTGTGAAAGGTCTGATCTGGGTCCTTGTGGTGTCCTCCAGAACTCTGTTTCTGGTCCTCATCCCTGCTGCCTTCCTTATTGGGAACACTTACGGTGGGTCAGGACACCAGTCTACTAAATATCAGTCAGTGTAAAAATTCATCAGTCAGACCGGGATGTGAAAACTCTTTAAGATGTTTTTTGTTGTTTTGTTAAATCAGGAGTTAATAATGAGAAGAGGAAACTCCAGGAGAGAAGCAGAGACCAGTCATTCTCTATGTCTGGAATGAATGGAACAACACTTCCACTTGTCCAATGAGATTACCATGCAGGACTAGATTAATAAATTATAAACTCTGGGACATTATTTTTATAGATTCCCTGATGGGGGATGATCTCATTGTGAAATATCTAAAGTTTGGATAAAAGCTACTGATGCTGTTTTTTTTTTATTGTGCATTTTTGAGATACATTGGTGGTTCTAGAGGTTATTCATCTCTTCTAAGCAGTAGGTATTTGCTCTCCAATTTGTAGCCTATATGTTTTCTGTAATTGCATTAACATATTTGCAAAAGCCAAACTGGCTGAACCAGGAGTCTACCAGTGAAAATGGTTACAAAGTACTGTAGGGCTGCACGATTTGGATAAAATATTGAATCGTGAATTCTTTGACAAATATTGCAAATTTGAGTTTTTTCTATTTTACACTTATTACCAATTTGAATGTGCAGCCTGTGTCGACCTATTTGTTTAACTGCCCATTTAATGCAATGGCGTTTGCAATGTGATAGTCAGGGCCTGACAGCGGGGGTGCTCTAGACATCTCTATGGGTGTCTGGTGGTGATAGTCAGGGCCTGACAGCGGGGGTGCTCTAGACATCTCTATGGGTGTCTGGTGGTGATAGTCAGGGCCTGACAGCGGGGGTGCTCTAGACATCTCTATGGGTGTCTGGTGGTGATAGTCAGGGCCTGACAGCGGGGAGGCCTCTAGTCATCGCCGCTCTTTAGTTTATGTTGTCCTTTACGAAGGGTCTCCTCCTTGGTCTCTCAAAGACGGAAAGTTAGATCACTCTGCTGCAGATAAACAAAGAAATATTTATACAATTGGAAGTCTTTCTTGTGAACCATCTCGCTCCCAGCAAGCTTCTCGCACCACATGAATCAATAAACACTCACACCGTTCAAAAGCAAGAGGCGGGTTTTCTACCCTTTTGTTCTGGATGAAATAACTATGACTGACTGAGTTATCTCAGCTTACGTTACTAACAACCGTAGCAAATCATGCCAGGTGCATCAAGCCGTATGGCAAGATCACACAAGTAAAAAATAATATGTACAACTACTGGCCTGCAGGCCACCCTGTCTGACATCGCCCCGTCCATCTTGGGCGCAGCTGAGGCAATTTATTCTGCCATCTGCAGGACTCCCAGATTCATACGCTTGGTCTTAAAGACACAGCTGAACCAACAGACAGGGACATGAAGACCACTGTAAAAATACATGCATGTGATTGTGGGGGTTGTATTTCAGTGACAGTGGGGACACATAGTGTGTTAGGTATGAGATCAACACTAACTGTCCATCCTGTATGTGATGGACTCATTGTCAGGGAAACAGCAGCACTACGGCAACAGCAACAGGAAGTCAGAGTGGGTTTCCTGTCTACTGAGTGAAACTTCTCAGCCAATCAGTGAATCGCTCTTATAGATGTACAGGCAGTGCTAAAGGATATGTTTGAACAATGTTTACACGTGTGTAAATACAAACATGTGCGTGTATAGGAATGTGTTTGCTTGTACAAGCACAGGTCCCTGTGTGTTGTAGGGGTTTATTCAGCCAGTGCTGTTGATCTGTACTGTTGTGTACAGATGTGTTTAACAGGGGCTGAAGAGATCAGTTTAAACACTGATGTGTTTAACAGGGGCTGAAGAGGGGAGGACTGAGGTATAAAGGAGGTTTCAGGTCTGAGGGGAGGTCTGAGGTCTGAGGGGAGGTCTTCAGGTCTGAGGGGAGGTATTCAGGACTGTAGATACCACGGCCATATAGCTGTGTGTGTGTGTGTGTGTGTGTGTGTGTGTGTGTGTGTGTGTGTGTGTTTCAGATGCACGTATGTGTTTGCATTGTGGGAACTGATGCTCCCATAAAGATAGTAATCCTCAAATTAGGTCCCCACAAGGCACTACAGGCTCTTAGGTTAAACAGACTTGAAGACCTCTTTAATACCTATAGGGACCAGGTTGTCTTGACTGGGTCCTGCTAGTTAGGTTCTGCTTTCAACAGTGAACACATCAAAGCTTAACAAGTGACAAGTAGATGAAAACAACTGTAGTTTCTAATGACCCTAAAACCTCAGATTTGAAGATCTGAAGACCTGAAGACTAGCCCCCCTGCATCATCACTAGCTGAGTGAACTACAACCCCCAGAGACCTGAAGACTAGCCCCCTTAATGATTGGCTGACATGGTAAAAACAGGACATAGAAAACCAATTGTAACCCAGCCACTGTCCATGAGTTTTGCTATTTAAATTCAAATGTCAGGCAGCCATCAAAATGTATTTGGTTCTTAACAATACGGTGTCCATAGTTTTCTTTGAAATTGGGTTGGTGTTGAGCTTTCATGGTTTAATTTGCAGTGTGACCTCAAAACTGAGTATTTTCCACTGTGGTGACGGTGGAGTTGAAGGTGTTTACGTTGATGCTAGACCCTCCCCTTCATGTAAAAATACGTGTTTCAGAGAAAAGGCCCCAAAACTTTCCATTCGATTGAACCAATCGGTGCTCTTCTGCCCTTTAATGGTGAAGTAGATCTAGTCACCATCACGGAAATACACACCAAAGACCAAGCGACTCTCAGACACCGAAGACCCTCGTACTATTTGACACTATCAGTTCACCAGATGGACACGTTGTGTGTTGCTCTCATCACACTCTTTTGTGAGTTCACGTGTTTCTTTAGGACTAATAGCTGCCCGATAGCTTGTTGTATTTATTGTGGTTTTAAGGTTAACTAGATTATTTATTTAGATATTGTAGTGGCTGTGATGTTTAACATGTTTTAGCTTGTGATGAAGTTTCTGAAGAAGCAACAATTCATGTTAACCTAGTTCCTTCTGAATGATGAACCAAGTATTAACGTGTCATTCATCCTAACACTATTCCCTTCGTCTGTTGCCTGTAGATGCTGTTTCCTCCAGTCAGGATGGGATCTCTGGATCAGAGGTGGAGCTGATAGTCAGACCAGGAGACAACATCACTCTCTACTGTGACTGCAGATTATCCATTGGTGTATCCATCATATGGTTCAGGAACTGTTTTCATGAGTACCAACCTATTCTGGTTATTAGCACTCAAGACAGTTATAGAGATCCTGAGACCCAGGAATATAGTCAAAACCCTTTTCCTCGGTTCACACTGCAATTTAACCCCTCTAACCACTCCTATGATCTACTGATTGAGAACATCACTGAATCTGACCTGGGAATCTACTACTGTGGGATTAAGGAGACTAGGGTGGTAGATGAAGGAGGGAAAGGAGGTATTAAACAGAAGGAGTTCTACCGCATTGGAAACATCACCAACAGAATTTCATTTGGTTAGAACAATTTCAGATTATCAAGCCGTTTTTTATGTCTTATTCTTCAGCGTTGGTTTATTTCTTAATGTATTCCTGTGTGTTCTGTCTAGACATCAGTCCAACCAAGACCGCCTCCTCCAATACTGAAGACTGTGGTCTGTGTTGGACTCTGATATTCAGTCTGTGTCCTGTGTCTGTTCTCCTCACTTCTCTCCTCTCCTCCTTCTGCGTCTACTACTTCTGCAGAAAAACAGGTACACCTCTTATATTACTGACAACCATTATGTAAACTATATGACCAAGAAACATCTTATTTACTCACACTCTCTCAATATTGTTATTTTGACAGTTTGCTGCAAATTTCATATTTTTGGGTGTTTTTAGTAATTGTATTGAGCTCTTGTCACCCCGTGTTAAAAAACTGCAATTGCAATTTTAACGTAGAAGTACCCAAAATTGGCATATCTTACGTCACTCAACCGAAGTGTCCTGGATGGGTCGTTCTAATTAATTGGGCCGACTCGGCCACCTACAGTATTGAACCGGGAGATTCTGGCGGGGAGAAGTCCTCCACCTCATGACCGTTTAGTTGTAAACAATCATTTGATTGCAAGGACTTGCTATCACTCCAAATCTCTCTATCCCAGTAAGCAAAACATGCTACACACTGATTGACATTTTAGCCACTGAAATAAGGTGTATTACTGTAGTAAAGTTGAAAATTGCGTACCCACCCCCAACATGAATATTTATCAGACAAAAACATTTTGGAATATTTTTTTGAAGGGCGCTAGCATTTTTTTTTTCTTGTTTGAAGGGGTGTGCTGTTACTGAAATTGAGTGTGAGAGTTACTATGTTAGAAACACAATAAACGTCCTGTAATGTCTAACCTGTTGTTGTAAAATACAATAATTTATAATGTAGTGTTATTGTTGTTTATGTAATCAAATATATTTTGTAAATAATTTAACCAGTGTAGTTAAGTTATTGTTAGTAATGTCCAACTCTACTCTACAGATCCAAATGAGACTCAGGTTCCTCTGAACAGGACGTCCACCAGGGGAAGTGACAGTAGAGAGAAGGTACTGTGTCCATACCAGACTGGGTGTTTTAGTTCTATGATGGATAAACATATTGATTATAGTACACACTTTGTAAACCAATCCTATTTTGATCAGCATAATGTACAATAATTCAAAAGCAAAGGAACTTGAAGACAAAACATTTCTTTTTCTCCCTCAGGAGGAAGAAGACCTGTGTTATGCCTCATTGGACATCCTTCAGGGACAGAAGAGACCAAAGAAGAAGAATAAAAACCAGAACTCTGACCTCAGTACCTACTCAGCCATCAATACCATGAGAGTGTGACCTATACCAGCCATCAATACCAGCAGACTGTGTCCTATACCAGCCATTAACACCAGCAGACTGTGTCATATATCAGCCATCCATACCATCAGAGTCTGACCTATACCAGTCAACAATACCAGCAGACTATGTCATATACCAGCCATCAATACTAGCAGACTGTGTCCTATACCAGCCATTAACACCAGCAGACTGTGTCATATATCAGCCATCCATACCATCAGAGTCTGACCTATACCAGTCAACAATACCAGTAGACTGTGTCATATACCAGCCATCCATACCATCAGAGTCTGACCTATACAAGTCATCAATACCAGCAGACTGTGACCTTTACCAGCCATCAATACATGCAGTGAGTGACCAATCATCCTGTGGTATATTAACCTGATCTTACTCTGTAACTGTATTGATAATGTAGTTTAATTGTTTACTGAGACTTTTAGCAAATGTAAAACATATTTCTTCAGCTAGATTAGGGCCTCAATTCAATCAAACTTGCATTGGAGTATTAAACAGTATCTCTTTTTAAATAAACTTACATACTGTTATTGGTTATGGTCCTTGACTTCTGCCAGACTTTCTCACAGGTATGCAGAAACAGATGTGTCAGGACACAGAATTAATATTTTATATAAATATACTGTTAGACATTGCTTTGGTGTTGACATCCAAGTCTTTGAATAGATCCTCAAATGACTTGAATTGTAGACTGCATATCTGTAGTCTGCATATCTGTAGTCTGCACATCTGTAGTCTAGTCATATCTGTAGTCTGCATATCTGTAGTCTCCATATCGGTGGTCTAGTTATATCTGTCTATATATGTCACCCCCCTTGCCTAAAGACACCACCTTTTTCATACCTACTGTAAGTTGCACCCTCTGAGGTCAAATCAAAGCTCCGGATAAATAAAAAATATTGACAAAATGTTCAAAAAAGAAATTCCCCTATTGAACACATAGCCATAACACAGTAAAAGTCAAGATACATAAGAATACAATTAGAAGTAACGTAACCTTGCCTGTTGCCTGTTCTAAATCCAACGGTGTAGCCAGTTCTAAATCCTGTGGTCTGAAAGTAGACTTCCTGGGTCTCTGTTGACATGTTAATATAACTATGAATAGATATACATACACACTTACTTCCCTGCACTCTCAGGCAGTTCACACCTATTGACTTGAGCGTGGCCATCTTGAGGTAGACTAGATGTGGAACATTCTGGCCGTGATGTAATGAGGAAGTCACACATCGTATGTTCAGTCTTAGAAGTGTTGCTGTAAAGAGTGAAAGTTACATAATGAAGTATCTATCTGTAGCGGCTTCTCAAAGCAGACATTTAAATGTTGTGTTTTATCATTAATTTACTCTTTATTAGATAATAATAACAAATCATTTTGCGCACACACCCCTCCACCCACACACACACACACACACACACACACCCCTCCATCCACACACACACACACACACACACACAC
>JACXGI010010221.1:0-28137 GCA_016801175.1 Esox masquinongy
ACATCTTTTCCTTCCCTTCGCCTCTCTATTAATGTGCTTGGACACAGAGCTCTGTGAACAGCCAGCCTCTTTAGCAATGACCTTTTGTGTCTTGCCCTCCTTGTGCAAGGTGTCAATGGTCGTCTTTTGGACAGCTGTCAAGTCAGCAGTCTTCCCCATGATTGTGTAGCCTTCAGAACTAGACTGAGAGACCATTTAAAGGCCTTTGGAGGTTTTTTGAGTTAATTAGGTGATTAGAGTGTGGCACCAGATGTCTTCAATATTGAACCTTTTCACAATATTCTAATTTTCTGAGATACTGATTTGGGGTTTTCATTAGTTGTCAGTTATAATCATCAAAATTAAAAGAAATAAACACTTGAAATATATCAGTCTGTGTGGAATGAATGTATACATTATACAAGTTTTACTTTTTGAATGGAATTACTGAAATAAATCAACTTTTTGATGATATTCTAATTATATGACCAGCACCTGTATAATAGGTACTTTTTTAACTAATCCTGTAAAAAACGTGATTGTTCTCGATTCCACACCTGTGCTCTAAATAATTTAATGAGACTTACTTCAAACTGCATGTTGGCTTGACCTTTTGTGTTGTACCCCCGAAATGTACTCTGTGTGTGTTGTACCCCCTAACTGCGTTTGCATGCGTCTGAATCTGCAGACCCTTCGAGCAGCAGGGAAGACGTACATGATCTTTTTTGTGCTAGTCATCTTCCTGGGTTCTTTCTACCTCATCAACCTTATCCTTGCTGTGGTTGCAATGGCCTACGATGAGCAGAATGTGGCCACTCTAAAAGAGGCACAGGACAGAGAGGAGGAGTTTCAGAGGCTGCTGGAACAATACAGAATCCAAGATCAGGTGAGTTGACAAATACTACATTATCATTTGAAAAGTATATGAGAAATATAAATGAACATCATTTCTGAATGCGTCCCAACATATACAGTGCTGTCCATAAATAAATGGAGTTAGAAGCCAAAACCACAACACATTTGTCACTGTTGAAATGCTTGTGGACTGCGTTGCATGGAATAATGTACATCTAACTAGTTTGGAACAATATACTAATGGTAGGCTGAGTGGAAACCGAATTGCACGTCTTGGCCTTGACTTGTTGTTAGCGTATGTGATGCAGGCCCACTAAAACTACAATAATATTGCTTATAAACTTTACTCTGTTGTTGGTTGATTTGTCATTGATGCATAACAGGAGCTTGCTGCTGCTGCTGCTGGAAGTCAGGCAACGCTTACGAGTCGGAAAGAGCTTAGTCTCCATTCGGGGTCACACGGCGGGTCTGCGGATGACGAACAAAGCGTCGGAGAAGACATCATCAAGGACTGTAATGGGAGAATTGTGCCCAGGCTGGCCATCATACCAGTGTCTTCTGAGTCAGAGGTCAAGGTGACCTCTCCTTACTAATGTTTATCTTATTTAGTTTAAGGTCATAAGATCAGAATCAATCCACCATGTTGCAAATGCAGGTTGTTTTGTCTCCTCCTTCTGATGATGAATTTGTAAGTTCAGATTGTTTTGGATAGTGGTCCTTGTAGTTTTGTATACACAACCCTTTGATTTTCTTATTAAAAGCTAGCATGAAAGGTGACATCCCATGTTGGTAAGAGTTCATGTCAACTAAGATGTTTGGGGCCAGTGATGATGGCACTTAACCCTGTCCCTTCCTCAGTCAGTTACAGAGGAAGAAAGTAAAGTGGATAGCATGCTTCATGTGGAGCAGCCGGGCCTGAAGAACAGATCGGCCAGTGCTATTAGTGTCCTCACCGCTGTCATGGAGGGTAAGAAAGGGACATGTGACTAAGTATTTATTATGAATCATATCATAGTGACCATAATAATCCTCAAAATGTTTAAATGCTGATGACAGTGGTGAGGATTTCTATTTGTAGAGTATTGTAATGGTGGTTTTATCATAATTGACAAATGGTAAAAGTTAAATGTACCCCAGTTTACAATGTTATGAAATAATTTCCCTATCAATCCTGTAATATTGTATTCACATACTTTTTTGTAACTCAACTGTTGACATGTAGTGTATATATCAGTGGTCTATTTTGTGCCTGGGAGACAAACACAGTAGTAGATATGTTAAGTCCCTCAGGCAAGTTTAGAAATACACCAGGCTTAGTTGAGAGTGGAACAGTCTTTGCTCTAATGTGAAGTGTAATTGCCTAGCTTATCATGTGGTCAAAGAAATGGCCTACTGACCCACCCCCGATCCCTGCTTGTTAAAGTAGCATTGTCTGAAGTCTGTCGCGCACAGATCAGTCAATCACATTCTCTGTGTCTTAGGGTGAATAGAGCCCTGTTCAAATACAGTTGCATGCCTTCTTGGTGCTAAGCTTGAGCTATTTCAGCCATCCAAGGCGGCAATATGATGGCCAATAATTATGGGGATACCCACCATTGAATGTTTTCTTGCACAGAAAGCCCAGAAAGATTTCTATAGTTGTACACATTACACCACATTAAGAATGTCCAACTAAGACAGTAGTTCTCAAACCATTCCTCTGGACCCCCAGATTTCTCACAATTTTGTTGTAGCCCTGAACAAGCTCACCTGAGTGAGCTTGCTAAGGGCTTGATAATTATTAGACAAGTTAAATATAGTCTGCTAGCTTTGGAATAAATCTAACACTTGGAATGGCTGAGGTCCCCAGAAGAGGTTTGAAAAATAATTAACCTGAGCAAAGAATGGCACATAAATTCCCCAAATGTGGTCAATTATTCATCCGCACTTGCCCTCCTATCTCTGTTCAGAGCAGGCCATTTTGTCCTAACTCCAGAAAAGTATTCTTTGTAGTCTTGTTTCTTTGTAGTCTAGTTGAAGTACTATTTTTTCCTTCGCTTCACAATAATGGTAAGAGGAAGAATTTTCAGCTACTGTGTCACCAGCCTGTCAAATAATCTAAACTGGCCACCTAAACCTCTCCTCTCTTTCTAATAGAGATGGAGGATGCCCAGAAGCCTTGTCCACCTGGCTGGTACAAGTTTGCAGACAGGTTTCTGAAGTGGGACTGTTGCATTCCCTGGGTGTGGTTGAAGAAGTGGTTGCTCTTTATTGTGATGGACCCCTTTGTGGACCTAGGCATTACCATCTGCATCGTTCTCAACACCCTCTTCATGGCTATGGAGCATTACCCAATGAGCCCAGAGTTTGACCACATGCTCTCTGTGGGGAACCTGGTAAGAACATTTAAAGGGTTAATTCAGAGGTGTGCCAAGCTAGCAGTATTGTTCATTTTAACTTCTGTAGCTTGCCTCGTTTCTCTAATGATAACTGTGCGTGACATATTGTTCAAGATGCCATGCTGTTCCTTAGTATTTTGTTCATATTTTTCAATTAGAACACTTCCTATATCTGGATTATGGTTTTTGACATTACGTTTAGAAATGAAAACTCTTGTATTTTAAGAGGAGCATTTCCTTTTCATTTAGACAGTTTGAAACAGAAGGAAAGACAGGCACAACTGGAACAATAGGAAGGGAGGATGCTGGGACTAAACCCTGGTATCTGGTGGCGAGCTGTAGATGTGACTTCTACAAGGGATATTTATGATACAAATCTCCCATTAGGTTTTCACTGGGATCTTCACTGCAGAGATGGTCTTTAAGCTTTGTGCCATGGATCCCTACTACTACTTCCAGGTTGGCTGGAATGTTTTTGACAGCATTATCGTCACGTTCAGTCTGGTGGAGTTAGGTCTAGCCAATGTCCAAGGCCTGTCCGTCCTCAGGTCCTTCCGTTTGGTAAGACAGCAGTCATTTTTTAAAAGCTTTCATACATCCACTTAATTGTACACATTTTGTTTCCAGACACAGGCTATACTGATTGCATTAACATGACATCAGGCCATTAACAATTCCATTTTTCTTTCTGTTTGCCTGTCTTTCATTGTACTGTGTTTTTGAGGCAGCTGCGTGTCTTTAAACTTGCCAAGTCTTGGCCCACGCTCAACATGCTGATCAAGATTATTGGCAATTCGGTAGGCGCCCTGGGCAACCTGACCCTGGTGCTCGCCATCATTGTCTTCATCTTTGCTGTGGTGGGCATGCAGCTGTTTGGCAAGAGCTACAAGGAGTGTGTGTGTAAGATCGCCATCGACTGCAAGTTGCCGCGCTGGCACATGCACGACTTCTTCCATTCATTCCTCATCGTGTTTCGCATCCTGTGCGGGGAGTGGATCGAGACAATGTGGGACTGCATGGAAGTGGCCGGAGCCGGGATGTGCCTGGTGGTCTTCATGATGGTCATGGTCATTGGAAACCTGGTGGTGAGTGGATCAGAACCAAAATTATAACCCTAATCCATATTCTTAACACTCATCTTTGAAGGGATAGTTTGCTTTTTAAAAAGGTAAAGTTCTATTCGATTTATAGGAAGTCATGAATTGCCAGGACAAGTGGGAGACAAGTGGAGATTTAATCTATAAGAGACTTCAGAAGATTTTCTTAGTTTTTATCCAGTAGTTCTGAAAGCAGCGCAAAAAAGAGTCAAAATAGGTCACTGAAAATTGTGTATTATGTCACAATTGCACACTCTTGTTGTCTTTTGTGTGTAGTTACACCAAATAAACTGCTTAGGAACAGGCCCCAAAGGTTCCACATGTTCTGAGTTTAGACTCCTCTCCCCACTGGTTTTAAAGTGACATCCTGGCGCAAAATCTCCGCTACTCTGTTTGGCCTATCATCAACACCATGGACATTACACTAGATGCCTATTACAAATAACAGACTGAGAATAATGCAATAAATATTCCAAGAAGACTAGTTCATGCAAACAAAAATACTGTCTTCGTAGTTCAGAATAGTATATGGATACAACGGTCAATGGAACAAAGGAATTCAAACTTAAAACAGTGTTGGTCTGCTAAGTAGGCTATGAACCATATAAAAGAATATCAGTTCAATAAATACAAGGCACAATCTACAAAAGCAGTAAACAAAGAGAGAATGAAGATTCAAATGAGCAAAACAGCTTACATCCTACTTCAGTGAGATGCAGCCATGCAAAGCTGTCTTACTAAATCAAAAAGCATAAGCTTGCTTTGAATATGCCACTAATGCTTTCTGCAACATGCTAAGATGTGTCAGAAAAACCTAAACCTTCGTGGATCGCTAGCAGCACAACACCCTGCATCTTACTGCTGGCTTGCCTCTAAAGCTATTCAGGGTCAGTCTTGGTCGGTCACTAGAAGACCAGATGCTGCTGGACGTTTTGTTGCCAGTAGGGGGCACTCTTCCTTCTCGTCTAAGAATCTAATTCCACTGCCCCAGGTCAGTGAAAGGGACATTGCCCTGCATAGGGTGCAGTCTTTCAGATGGGATGATAAATGTCTGTCCCATTTTTTTGCGGTCACGTAAGATCCCATGGAAATGATCATATCACTCGGCGGTTTCCAATAACATCATGGCCACCCAATCATCCCTAGCACCAGTTGGCTCATTATACCCCCTCCTTACCCCCATAAGTGCAGCAACCCCCTGACCAGATTGTGAGTCACATTTAGCTGTGCTGCAGCTCCCCCTGTAGTAGCCTCGGCACTCCCATGAATGTAGACCGTGTCGCCACAGCCGAAGGTCGTGCTTCATACTGGCACCCTGTACAACGGCAGATGGGCACTCGTCTTCTGTCCGCTTCTTCCCAGCACCCCCCGATTAAAACATCATCTCACTGCTACACTCACCCCGGAGTAAAATATACAGTTATGTAAAATGTATGAAATCACTGATTTATGAAAGTCGCTCAGATTCAGAGCGTCAGCTAAAAGACTCATGTGAATCTAATTCTACCCATGTAATCAATTAGAGAAATGCCAACCTACAGTAGGCCATGACAGACTAGTAGCCTATGAACACATTTCCAACATGCCTAAATAAAGTAAAATTCATTTAGTTTAAAAAATATAGTCATAAATACAAATGTAGCCAAGGCACACAAACGATCGTTTTCGATGGCTGCATATTTTATGTCATCTGACAAAATGACACCGCTAAACTCTGCTCAGTCTGTATTCTAAATTGATTCCCTAAGCAGGTCAATTTTTCAAATCTGTTTTCCTTATGCTACCTAAGTACGAACAATTATTCAAATGTATGCATTCCTCTGTAACTCGCTCTGAATAAGAGGTTATGCTAAGTGACTTAAATGTAAATGTACATGAATGGTACTTACATGTAAAAGCGTTGGAGGTCTCCCTTTCTGAGCCCATGCCAAGGTTTCCTTGGAAATATGACTTGAAAATATTTTTATGGTGCCCATCGGTCACACGATCAAGCCCACTGAATTTGCCGAGCTCCTCCAAAAACACACTGTTTTTAAAAAAGGTATTGCACTTTATCCAACCTAACCCTGTCTTAGACCAATCACAATCTAGATCAGAATCCAGTTCTGGTGTGCAGCAGGTGGTTTGGGGAGGGGGATGCACTGCTCCCTCTGTATTACTTGCCTACAGTGTCACTCTTATTTTGTCTTCTGAACTAATGAAGGTGGGACTTTCCAGATGGAAAGAGATTTCAAGATGGATGATCAAGTGACAGTAGTACACCTTTATGGTGGCACTTCGGGTTAATTCTATCAGGTGGTTTTGACTTTGTCCATTCAAAGGATTTAGATACTAAAGTAAATCAGGTAACATTTTCTTCGATTCAAAGCTAAGTTAGGAGACAGTACAAGGAAAAAGATCCAGACTGTCTATCTTTCTCACCCATGTAGATTATTGGATGACAAAAACACTTTCTGAATTACTTATACAGTATTAAAACAAGACAGATGCAGGACCCACCAGGGCTCATGGATCCCAGTGTCTGTGTAGGTTTCCAGTCCGCTGGTAAGTAGCCCTTTAATTTGGGTGGCATGGATTTATAAATAGATGGTCAATGCAAGGGCACAATAAATCTTTGAAGTATGGTGATCATTCCAGACATTCTAGGTAAAGCCTCACAATAACACATGCAGTATCCTGCTGTGAACATCTGTCAATGCTGTTAACTTGTAAATCTCTGTAACTATTATTCAAAATCTCTAGCGGTTTTAGTGTTATAATGCTCCGTCAATCCTGGTGATCTTGAGCACACAGCTGATAGGGAGTCTGTTGTTGGATCCCGAGAAACATCAAGAACAGACAGGCTGCTTAGTAACACATCTTTTACACTGAGGGGCCTTGTGGATGCTGACTGCAATCTAAACCATCAGGTTTAAATACTTAAAATCAGTGTAAATAAAACAATGCTTTTGGCAATGTTAATTCCATACCATTGTACATTTAAAGGAAAGGTGAGCCATTGTTGAGGGACCAAGAAATCTGGTATGTGAACACAGTGAACAAATTACTATGATTGTGGCCCAGAGTTGTTTAGCAGTCTAAACCACTGCCTCTGGTGACATACACCGCTGCAAAATGGGTTCAATTTTGTCCCACTGCTATTTCTCCTATGTCTCTCTGTCAAATTAAGCATACAAATATACACAGTGATTATAGAATGTATTCAGAGCCCTTCATTTTCTCCAATTGTTTTTGAGTTGTTGAGTAGACTGACTTATTTTTTTGCCATCAATCTACACACTGATATTTGTGCCAATGAAAATAAAAACTGATATATTTAATCTACGTATGTATTCAGACTGTTTATTCAATACTTTGTCAAAGCCTTTAGCAGCTATTATAGCTTAAAGTCTTCTTGATTATGCCTCTACTAGCTTTGCATACCTGGATTTGGGCAGTTTCTCCAATTCTTCCATTTAGATCCTCTAAAGCTCTGAGAAATTGGATATTCAATGGAGCTCATGTCTGGGCTTTGGTTGGGCCACTCAATGATATTCACAGACTTGTCCCAAAGCCTTTGGGGTGTTGTTGGACTGAAAGATGAATCTTCATCTCAGTTCTGAGGTCTTGTGCGCTCTGGATCAGTTTTTTCAGGGATCTCTCTGTAGTTTTATCCTTCCCTCAATCCTGACCAATCTTCCTGATCCTGATGCGGAAATGCATCCCCATAGCATGATGCTCCCATCACCATTCTTCATGGTAGGGATGGTATTAGCCAGGTGTTGAGGGTTGTTTTTGCCAGATGTAACACTTGGCTTTCAGGCCAAGTAGTTACATTTTGTTCTGATTAGACCATAGATGTTTTTCACTCATCCTCTCAGATTCCTTCAGGTGGCATAGCATGACTTTTACTCAGGAATGGTTCTGTCTAGCCACTCTACCAATGACGCCGGATTGGTGGAGTGCTGCAGAGATGGTTGTACTTCTGGCAGTTTCTCCCGTCTCTGAAGACAAACTCTTTAAGCTCTGTTAGAATGGCCATTGTGTAACGAGGACGCACAAAGAGGACGCACGCTCTCTCTCCCAGCGCGGTGTTCGGCGTACGTCGTCACCGGCCTTCTAGTCACGCCGCCCCTCCTCCCACGGCACTGTCATGTCTTGTTATTGCACACACCTGTTGTCCATTCCCTCGTTAGGTAACCTATATTAGTTCCTGTGTTCCAGGGCGTCTTTGTGAGGAATTGTTCTATGTTGGGTGTTGTGTACCTGTGCATTGGTTCTCGGTGTTTGTATTATTGCGCTTCGTCGCTTCCCCTTGTTTTGGAGATTTTTGTACGGATGTGTTCTGTTGTTTCTCCTTGTTTTGGGAAATTATACTTACAACTTACGTTGGATAAAGAAATACAAACGACAATTCCTGCGCTTGGCTCCTTTTTCCCCTGCACACCACTACGACACCTGTGACACACTGGGTCCGAGGTCTCAGACCTTGGTTACTTATGTGATTTAATGTTATTTTAATGGACAAAAAATTTGCTTTTCTTTCAAAAACTAGGACATTTCTAAGTAACCCCAAACTTTTGAACAGTAGTGTATGTATGTATTTATGTGTATATACACAGTATCTCACAGAATTGAGTACACCCCTCACATTTTTGTAAATATTTGATTATATCTTTTCATGTGACAATACTGAAAAAATGACACTTTGCTACAATGTAAAGAAGTGAGTGTACAGCTTGTATAACAGTGTAAATTTGCTGTCCCCTCAAAATAACACAACACACAGCCATTAATGTCTAAACCGCTGGCAATAAAAGTGAATACACCCCTAAGTGAAAATGTCCAAATTGGACCCAAAGTGTCAATATTTTGTGTGGCCACCATTATTTTCCAGCACTACCTTAACCCTCTTGGGCATGGAGTTCACTAGAGCTTCACAGGTTGCCACTGGAGTCCTCTTCCACTCCTCCATGACAATATCACGGAGCTGGTGGATGTTAGAGACCTTGCGCTTCCGTTTGAGGATACCCCACAGATGCTCAATAGGGTTTAGGTCTAGAGACATGCTTGGCCAGTCCATCACCTTTACCCTCAGCTTCTTTAGAAAGGCAGTGGTCGTCTTGGAGGTGTGTTTGGGGTCGTTATCATGTTGGAATACTGCCCTGCGGCCCAGTCTCCGAAGGGAGGGGATCATGCTCTGCTTCAGTATGTCACAGTACATGTTGGCATTCATGTTTCCCTCAATGAACTGTAGCTCCCCAGTGCCGGCAGCACTCATGCAGCCCCAGACCATGACACTCCCACCACCATGCTTGACTGTAGGCAAGACACACTTGTCTTTGTACTCCTCACCTGGTTGCCGCCACACACACTTAACACCATCTGAACCAAATTAGTTTGTCTTGGTCTCATCAGACTACAGGACATGGTTCCAGTAATCCATGTCCTTAGTCTGCTTGTCTTCAGCAAACTGTTTGCGGGCTTTCTTGTGCATCTTCTTTAAAAGAGGCTTCCCTCTGGGACGACAGCCATGCAGACCAATTTGATGCAGTGTGCGGCATATGGTCTGAGCACTGACAGGCTGACCCCCCACCCCTTCAACCTCTGCAGCAATGCTGGCAGCACTCATACGTCTATTTCCCAAAGACAACCTCTGGATATGACGCTGAGCACGTGCACTCAACGTCTTTGGTCGACCATGGCGAGGCCTGTTCTGAGTGGAACCTGTCCTATTAAACCGCTATATGGTCTTGGCCACCGTGCTGCAGCTCAGTTTCAGGGTCTTGGCAATCTTCTTATAGCCTAGGCCATCTTTATGTAGAACAGCAATTCTTTTTTTCAGATCCTCAGAGAGTTCTTTGCCATGAGGTGCCATGTTGAACTTCCATTGACCAGTATGAGGGAGTTTGAGAGCGATAACACCAAATTTAACACACCTGCTCCCCATTCACACCTGAGACCTTGTAACACTTACGAGTCACATGACACCGGGGAGGGAAAATGGCTAGTTGGGCCCAATTTGGACATTTTTACTTAGGGGTGTACTCACTTTTGTTGCCAGCGGTTTAGACATTAATGGATGTGTGTTGAGTTATTTTGAGGGGACAGACAATTTACACTGTTATTCAAGATATACACTCACTATGTTACATTGTAGCAAAGTGTCATTTCTTCAGTGTTGTCACATGAAAAGTTATAATCAAATATTTACAAAAATGTGAGGGGTGTACTCACTTCTGTGAGATACTGTATATACACACATATACAGTTAAAAAGAAACTAAGGGAACACATAATCATCACAGTACAACACCAAGTCAATTAAACTTCAGGTATATCAATCTGTCCAGTTGTGGCCACAGACAGTTGCTCTCTCTTTATACTTCCTGACTGATTCTTCTCTAGTTCTGCATTTTGCTAGTGTCCTTGTCGCTACTGGTAGCATGAGGCAGTACTTGCAGCCCATTCAGGTTGCACAGGTAGTCCAGCTCCTCGCAAGAAGGTTTGCTGTGTCTCCCAGTGCAGTCTCAAGAGCATGGAGGAGATACCAGGAGATGGGCTGTTACACGAGGAGAGCTGGACAGAGCCGTAGAAGGTCATCAACCCAGCAGCTGGACCGGTATCAGCTCCTATGTGCAAGGAGGAACAGGAGGAGCACTGCCAGAGCCCTACAAAATGACCTCCAGCGGGCTACTGGTGTGCATGTTTCTGACCAAACTGTCCTCTAACGTCCTCTGCCCGACGTCCTCTAGTGGGACTTGTGCTCACTGCCCAGCAGCGTGCGTCTCGATTGGCATTCGCCAGAGAACACCAGAATTGGCAGGTCTGCCAATAGCGCCCTGTTCTCTTCACAGATGAGTGCAGGTTCACACTGAGCACATATGACAGACGTGAAAGAGTCTGTAGACGCCATGGTGAACGTTATGCTGCCTGCAACATCATCCAGCATGACCGGTTTGGCAGTGGGTCATTGATGGTCTGGGAAGGCATATCCTTGGAGGGTCGCACAGACCTCCACATGCTAGCCAACGGTACCCTGACTGTTGTTAGGTATCGGGATGAAATCCTCAAACCCATCGTCAGACCTTACGCTGGTGCAGTGGGCCCTGGGTTCCTCCTGGTGCAGGACAATGCCCGGCCTCATGTGGCCAGAGTGTGTAGGCAGTTCTTGGATGACAAAGGCATTGATGCCATTGACTGGCCCTCAAGTTCCCCAGACCTGAATCCAATTGAGAACCTCTGGGACGTTATGTATCGGTGCATCCGACGCCACCAGGTAGCGCCATAGACTGTCCAGGAGCTCACTGATGCCCTGATACAGGTCTGGGAGGAGATTCCCTAGGAAACCATCCGTCATCTCATCAGAAGCATGCCCAGACGTTGTCAGGAGTGCATACAGGCACGTGGGGGCCATACACACTACTGAGTCACATTATGATTTGCCGTGATGAAATTCACAAAAGTTGGAACAGCCTGGAATTTTCAGTGTGAGTTTGAATCCAGGCCTCAATCGGTTGGTGATTTTGGTTTCCGTTGACCATTGTTACGTTATTTTGTTCTCAAAGAATTACACAATGTACAGTAAAGATTTTAACCTTTAATATACATGTATTTCATTCATCAAGACCCGATGTGTGATTTAAGTGTTCCTTTCATTTTTTTAGCAGTATATATTAAATATAAAATACATGGGGTGTTCATAAAAAAGGGAAAATATTATGTTTTATATCAGGTATTTTGCCATGACTTGGCAAGTAGTCAGGGCTTAGACTCCCATGAAGGGGTTCAGAGCGTGTGGCCCAGTCTCTGACATGACTCCTCGTGTTCCAGAATAGGGACATGCAGATGAGCTGTTAGCAGCTGATCACACAGGCACCATATTTGTGATGGGAGCTCAGCCATATGCATTTCCTCTCCATGGTGGTTATTCATAGAATCAAGCGGAAATGGCTATTCTCATCTTGACAAGCTAACAAAAGCACTGAGAATTTGCGCCCATGCCAACACTATGGCCTTTTTTCACTCCCCAACTACACTGCCCTCACATCCCAAAATCTACCCCGGGTCTATCTTTGAGACAAACGGCATTAAAACCAAGAGACACTATTTATTCAGCGGGTGGGGGATGGGCTTATATCTATTTAAGTCAAATGACTTGAGCCAGCAAACAGTGGTTTTGACCTTGGGCATATGCTAAGACCCGGCTCAAGTGAGCCCCCTGGCACGGACGAAACAAACATGGACAGCTGAGTGGCTCTGGGATCTGATCCAATATCGTCAGAATGCGTATCACTAATTGATAGGGGAGGCAATCGAATGTACCATCAAATGTCTGCATGCGGGATGTGAAACACAGGGATGTTCGGTTGAGTATGGTTAGAACTTACAAGCATTTTAAGTATAGGTCTAAATTTATTGTCTAGTCTCCTTAAACCCCTGTTTCTTCCCCCTACGTCTACCTTTTAAATCATGCTTCTACCTTTCTGAGTCCAGTTTAGAAATATATATTTTTAATTATTATATAAGGTCATTGTTTAATATATCTGTTCCCAGGTATTGTCATGAGTAAAGGAGATGTTATGTGATTCTGTGTCAATGTTATCAAGGTATGACATTTTTTGTCATAAAAGTGTTTTAGTTGTGGTCACTTTGCAGTGGATCAAATTATTTTATAATCGTTATAGCGTCTGTGACCTCCCACCTGAATGTAGTTCCCTACACCTGGACTGGGACCTTTTGTTTCTGCCCTTCTCAGCCCTTTTGCAGTGACTCCAGCTGATTCACAGCTTCCCACAGAGGAATGAGAGAGATCAACCTTCCCCAGGCTAATGCGTAACCATGATCTGTATCTACATCTGGGAAATAGGAACCCAGATATGGAATAACAGGGTTTAGACACTAAAGATAGCCCCCTACAGAAGTGCCGACCGACAGCCTAATATTTATTGATGCACCGTCACCATCGTCACCACATAACAACGTCAACTTGATATGTGTTATGTATATGAGACGCCCAGGTTTACTATTAAATGGATTAACTTTATTGTTTTTAAATCTTGATGACCCAGCTGCACTCATTAAACATTCCTGTTTAGGAGGTACATGAAAGCACTGTAGGTTGCTTCTCCTTAATATTTCTCATTATCAGAGATGGGCAAAGATACATCAAAACTTATTTTAAAATAAAATAACAAATACCATAATTTTAAATGTATCAAAATAAACTACTGTATTTTTCTATTTTAAAAATACTAAAATACTTTTACAAGGGAGCATGAAATCACGTTGCAAACCTTCCATCTATCCTATGTAATCGATCCCTTCACCAGTACACTGACTGAGTTGATTAAGTAGACAATGTATGATAGCAACAGCTTTTCTCTGCCTAATCAGTCATGCGATAAATCTGACATATGCAACCAGTTAACAGATTGAATATTCACATCCCTTTGACCACCTAGATGAAGGTTAGTTTTAAAGTAACCAACAGTTTAATGTTTAACTAACAGTTCGCTAATGACTCGTAATTGTATCCTAATTTAGTTACTTGGTGTTTAGTAATGAAGGGCCTACGTTGCATCAGCAACACTGACTCAATGTCAAACAAGTCATTCATAAGAAGACAACTAATGGCACATTTATTCATAGCAACTAGTTTCGAAGAAATGAATCATTTGATTGTTAATCATAAATACACTGCTCAAAAAAATTAAGGAAACACTTAAATCACACATTGAGTCTCAATGAAGGACATTTATTAAAGATCAAAATCTTTACTGGATATTGTGTAATTCGTTGAGAACAAAGTGAACTGAACTTGAACTTGAACGTACTGTAACGACGGTCAATGGAAACCAAAACCACCAACCGATTGAGGGTTGGATTCAAACTCAGACCGAAAATCAATGTAAACAGTTGAAATCACAGGCTATTCCAACTTGCATGAATTTCATCACGGCAACTCATAATGTGATTCAGTAGTGTGTATGGCCCCCACGTGCCTGTATGCACTCCCAACAACGTCTGGGCATGCTCCTGATGAGATGGCAGGTGGTGTCCTGGGGGGATCTCCTCCCAGACCTGGATCAGGGCATCAGTGAGCTCCTGGACAGTCTGTGGTGTTACTTGGGGCCGTCGGATGCACTGATACATAACGTTCCAGAGGTTCTCAATTGGATTCAGGTCTGGGGAATGTGAGGGCCAGTCAATGGCATCAACAACTTCGTCATCCAGGAACTGCCTACACACTTTGGCCACATAAGGCCCGGGCATTGTCCTGCACCAGGGGGAACCCAGGGCCCACTGCATCAGCGTAAGGACTGACGATGTGTCTGAGGATTTCATCCCGGTACCTAACAGCAGTCAGGGTAGCGTTGACTAACACGTGGAGGTCTCTGCGACCCTCCAAGGATATGCCTCCCCAGACCATCACTGACCCACCACCAAACCGGTCATGCTGGATGATGTTGCAGGCAGCATAACGTTCACCACGGCGTCTCCAGACTCTTTCACGTCTGTCACATGAGCTCAGTATGAACCTGCTCTCATCTGTGAAGAGAACAGGGTGCCAATGGTGGACCTGACAATTCTGGTGTTCTCTGGTGAATGCCAATTGAGCTGCATAGTGCTGGGCTGTGAGCACAGGTCCCACTAGAGTATGTCGGGCCCTCATGCCACCCTCGTGGGTCTGTTTCTAACAGACTGTTTCTGACAGTTTGGTCAGAAACATGCACACCAGTAGCCTTCTGGAGGTCATTCTGTAGGGCTCTGGCAGTGCTCCTCCTGTTCCTCCTCGCACAAAGGAGCAGATACCGGTCCTGCTGCTGGGTTAATGCCCTTCTATGCCCCTGTCCAGCACTCCTCGTGTTACGGCCTGTCTCCTGGTATCTTCTCTATTCTTTTGGGACATCAAACCTTCTTGCGATGGCACGTATGGATGTGCCATCCTGGAGGAGCTGGACTACCTGTCCAACCTGAATGGGCTGCAGGTACTGCCTCATGCTACCTGTTGTGACAAGGACACTAGCAAAATGCTAAACTAGAGAAGAATCCATCAGGAAGGATAAGGAGAGAGCAACAGTCTGTGGCCACCACCTGCAAAACCATTCCCTTTTTGAGGGTTGCCTTGCTGTTGCCTCTCCAGTGCACCTGTTGTCACTTTCATTTGCACCAAAACAGGTGACATTGATTCACAAACGCTTATGCTTCCTAACTGGACAGATTGATATCCCATAAAGTTTAATTTACTTGGTGTTATACTGTGATGATTATGTGTTCCCTCAATTTTTTTGAGCAGTGTATAATAAAGTGTGTCAGGCAGTCATTCATGCAATGGTATGCAAATTCATGATCCTACTAAAGTACTTCAATTAGACAGGGACGGCACCAGGATGACATGACTGAGGGTGCATTTTGTATAAATGTGGGGGCACGTCTAATCACTGCGCAACCCCTCCCCCCAAGAAGAAAAATTTTGAAACTGACATAAATGCGCATGTAAAGTCTATCGATAAGCGTTGATCTGTGATGACTGAAACGTGTTAACTATGATGATCGGACCAGGTCGAATTCATATACGATCGGCTGTGTATATGGGGAAACTAAACTGAGGGGGCACGACTTTCTACCTGAGGGGGCAATGCCCCCTTTTGCCCCACCCGTGGAACTGGGCCTGCAATTAGGATATAGTAATTTAGCAATCAATTATTTATTTATTAATTATTGGACACCTATTTGGAAGTTGAATACAAACATTTTAGCACTTTTTCAACAATTATTAAACGATCAATATGTTTTGATTTTAAATGTAGCCAGAAATGTAATCAGAAAGTAGCAACAGAACTTGTCAAGGAGTATTAACCCAACTCCAACCACTGAATCTGTTGAGAGCCTCAGAATATAGGTATAGAAGACACAAACACAATAATAGTATAGTAAGAACATTTACTTAAACTCTAATATAGAAAACTACAATAGAGAATACTACAGACCAGGTATTCCAAAAATGCACACATGCGTGCATTTAACCATATAGTTACACCATATCGTGGCATTATAATGTAATGTTGTACAACACTGAAACGCGTTATTATAATTTTTTTCATGCACAACCGACAAAATCTTAACATAGGCTGGAAGTAGCAAGCTAACTTTAACTGTGAGGGCTGCTACTTGGGTCAAATAATTAGCTAGAACATTGGTATAAATTGGTAAACTATTTAGCCTAGGCTACTAAAAGGAACACCAAAACTTAACATGAACTGAAAAAAATTGTAGTAATTTATGCTTAAAATCGATAGAAAGCTGGCAACCTACACGTTTCTCACCTTGACCTTTTTCAGGTATGGATACATTTTCTGTTCTGATCTCAACAAGTCTGGGCAAATTACTGAGTAGGCACCAATCAGAGACAGCGATTTTATAATGTCATCAAGTACAGGTCTCAAAGTATTTTACAGTATTTAAAATCTTCTTCTGTCTAACCTTTAAGGGGATAGTTCATCCGAGATTCATATTTGGGTGAAATAAAGTGGATATAAAAAGTCTACACGCCCCTGTTAAAATGCCAGGTTTTTGTGATGTAAAAGAATGAGACAAAGATAAATCATGTCAGAACTTTTTCCATTTTTAATGTGACCTATACTGTGAACAATTCAATTGAAAAACAAACTGAAATCTTCGAGGGGGAAAAATGAAAAATAAAAACCTTACAATAACCTGGTTGCATAAGTGTGCACACCCTCTTATAACTGGGGATGTGGCTGTGTTCAGAATTAACCAATCACATTCAAACTCATGTTAAATAGAAGTCATTACAGACCTGCCATCATTTAAAGAGACTTTGATTAATCACAAATAAAGTTCAGCTGTTCTAGTAGGATTTTCCTGACAAAATCTTCTTACAAAGAAAAACATCCAAGCCCGGCTGAAGTTTGCAAAAATAAACACCAAGTCTCCCAAAAGCACGTGGGAAAATGTGTTATGGTCTGATGAAACCAAGGTTGAACTTTTTGGCCATAATTCCAAAAGGTATGTTTGGTGCAAAAACAACACTGCACATCACCCAAAGAACACCATACCCACAGTGAAGCATGGTGGTGGCAGCATCATGTTTTGGTGCTGTTTATCTTCAGCTGGCAATTTTGGCACAAAACCTTCAGGCGTCTGTTAGAAAGCTGAAGATGAAGAGGAAGTTCACCTTTCAGCACGACAACGACCAAAAGCACACATCCAAACCCACAAAAGCATGGCTTCACCAGAAGAAGATTAACGAATTGGAATGGCCCAGCCAGAGCCCAGAACTGAATCCAATTGAACATCTGTGGGGTGATCTGAAGAGGGCTGTGCACAGGAGATGACCTCGCAATCTGACAGATTTGGAGCGCTTTTGCAAAGAAGAGTGGGCAAATATTGCCATGTCAAGATGTGCCATGCTAATAGACTCCTACCCAAAAAGACTGAGTGCAGTAATAAAATCAAAGGGTGCTTCAACAAAGTATTAGTTTAAGGGTGTGCACACTTATGCAAGCAGGTTATTGTGAGTTTTTAATTTTTCCCCCTCAATGATTTCAGGTGGTTTTTCAATTGAATTGTTCACGTTATAGGTCACATTAAAGGTGGAAAACGTTCTGACATGATTTATCTTTGTCTCAATCTTTTACATCACAAGAACCTGGCATTTTAACAGGGGTGTGTAGACTTTATATCCCTTGTAACACTTACCTTAAGTTGTTCTTGAAGGCCCGTGGAATCTTTTTTCATGACAAGTCATTACTCACCTCTGTCCCAGCCTGGAATTAGCATTATTAGCATTGTCTAAGTTCAAGAATTTCGGAGCAACAAAAGCTGCACTACAAGCGGAAACAAACTCAAAAAACACTTCAAACTAAATTTAGTAATCGGTTGTGCTAGCATAAATTTTTTTGGCAATGATGTCATCGGTAGCTAGGAATTTCTGGGTTGTGCTAACGGTTGTTGTATCAAAACTTTAAAAAAAAAACGTGGATTGATGTAATTGTAAACTAAACTAACCGGTTCAGTTGAAAATCAGATTTATTCAGTAACAATGACAACATTATTTTGAGGAATACAATGTTAACATGTTCTTTGAGGTAAACAACACCTCTAGTTTTATTTGGAACTGTTTTGGGGTAGGTTTACTACTTGCAATGCAGCTTTTGTTGCTTGGGATGCACAGTTTCAATTCATGAATTCAGACAATGCTAATAATGCAAATTCCAGGCTGGAACAAGGCTGATAAATGACTTGTTGTGAAGGATGACTCCATGGGCCTTCAAGAACAACTCAAGGTAAGTGTTATTTCACCCAAATATGAACCTAGGATGAACTATCCCTTTAAGTTCACTGCCACCTTGTATCCCTGTAGGTCTTGAACCTGTTCCTTGCCTTGCTGCTCAGCTCGTTCAGTGGAGACAACCTGTCCAGTGATGACGACGGTGAGATGAACAATCTCCAGATTGCCATCGGCAGGATCAACTGGGGCATTGACTGGGTGAAAGCTTTTACCCGGCGCAAGATCCTTCAGCTACTTGGCAAAAAGTCCCCTGGAGATGAGGAAGGAGGTGAGGGGGTTGAAGGAACCCCTGAAAAAGAGGCTGTTGCACTAAACCATTTGGACACGAGCCAGGATTGCAAGACGCCCAACAAGATGAGCAATTGTGTTGAGGGACTTCAGGCTGATGGCGATATGAGCGTCACAGTTCCTATAGCTCAGGTGGAGTCAGACTTTGACAATGATGATGATGACAGTGGGTCATTAACAACAGAAGAAGAAAAGGGACAAGGTGAACACTTAAATGTACCGATGGATGGCAAAATGAAGAAGGTAAAGTTACTCTGCTTAATCTATGATGTAATTATTATTTTGGATATACAGTTGTGCTCATAAGTTTACATACCCTGGCAGAAATTGTGAAATTTTGGCATTGATTTTGAAAATATGACAGATCATGCAAAAAAACTGTCTTTTATTTAAGGATAATGATCATATGAAACCATTTATTATCACAAAGTTATTTGGCTCCGTTTTAAATAATAATGATAACAGAAATCACCCAGAAATGGCCCTGATCAAAAGTTTACATACCATTGAATGTTTGGCCTTGTTGCAGACACACAAGGCGACACACAAGTGAAAATGGCAATTAAAGCTGAATTTCCCACACCTGTGACTTTTTAAATTGCAATTAGTGTCTGTGAATACTGTAAATGGTCAATGAGTTTGTTAGCTCTCACATGGATGCACTGAGCAGGCTAGATACTGAGCCATGGGGAGCCAAAAAGAACTGTCAAAAGACCTGCATAACAAGGTAATAGAACTTTATAAAGATGGAAAAGGATATAAAAAGATGTCCAAAGCCTTGAAAATGCCAGTCAGTACTGTTCAATCACTTATGAAGAAGTAGAAATTTCGGGGATCTCTTGATACCAAGCCAAGGTCAGGTAGACCAAGAAAGATTTCACCCCGTACTGCCAGATGAATTGTTCGGGATACAAAGAAAAACCCACAGGTAACCTCAGGAGAAATACTGGCTGCTCTGGAAAAAAAAGGTGTGGTTGTTTTAAGGAGCACAATACGACGATACTTGAACAAAAATGAGCTGCATGGTCAAGTTGCCAGAAAGAAGCCTTTACTGCGCCAATGCCACAAAAAAGCCCGGTTACAATATGCCCGACAAAACACCTTGACACGCCGCACAGCTTCTGGCACACTGTAGTAGTGACGAGACCAAAATAGAGCTTTATGGTCACAACCATAAGCGCTATGTTTGGAGAGGGGTCAACAAGGCCTGTAGTGAACAGAACACCATCCCCACTGTGAAGCATGGTGGTGGCTCACTGATGATTTGGGGTGTGTGAGCTCTAAAGGCATGGGGAATCTTGTGAAAATTGATGGCAAGATGAATGCAGCATGTTATCAGAAAATACTGGCAGACAATTTGCATTCTTCTCTATGAAAGCTGCACATGGGACGCTCTTGGACTTTCCAGCACGACAATGACCCTAAGCACAAGGTCAAGTTGACCCTCCAGTGGTTACAGCAGAAAAAGGTGAAGGTTCTGGAGTGGCCTTCACAGTCTCCTGACCTTAATATCATCAAGCCACTCTGGGGAGATCTCAAACGTGCTGTTCATGCAAGACGACCAAAGACTTTGCATGACCTGGAGGCATTTTGCCAAGACGAATGGGCAGCCATACCATCTGCAAGAATTCGGGGCCTCATAGACAACTATTACATTAGACTGCCGCTGTCATTGATGCTAAAGGGGGCAAATCACAGTATTAAGAACTAAGGGTATGCAGACTTTTGAACAGGGGTCAGTTCATTTTTTTCTTTGTTGCCATGTTTGTTTCTTTGTTTTATGATTGTGCCAATGTGTTATGACCTGCAGTTGAATGTGAATCCCATAAGAAATAAAAGACGTGTTTTGCCTGCTCACTCATGTTTTCTTTACAAATGGTACATATATTACCAATCCTCCAAGGGTATGCAAACTTTTGAGCACAATTGTAACCTAAGGATGAAAACATTAATTAATCAAGTTAATTAATTAATCAATTTAATAGTGCTACCTGGATATTTAAGAGGCTAAGAAACAAGGAAGAGAGTTCAATTACAGAAGTTTGATTAGTTCTCTCCTATGCTATTGATGTGGTTTACATTTTGTAGTTTCAGACACTTAGTTTCTTTCCTCCATGTCCATAGCTATTGGGTGACGAGTCCTCTGTGTGCAGCACGGTGGACTATGTACCAGAACCAGAGCCGGGGCTAGAGGAAGAAGCAGATGAGCCAGAACCAGAGGAACCAGAAGAATGCTTTACGGATGGTATGCAGAAATACTTTCCCCTGCTTTAATACCTACAGTGCCTTTGGAAGTATTTAGACACCTTCACTTTCTCCACAATTTGTTTTGTTGTGGAATTAATTTCTAATTAATAAAAATAATTGCATTCTACAAACAAATCCCATGAAGACAAAGCAAAAATATATTTTTAATAATGTTCCCCAGGTTATTGAACATAAAAATAGAAATATCTCATACACTACCATTCAAAAGTTAGCGGTCACTTTTCCATGAAAACATACATGAAATGAGGTTGAATAGGAAATATAGCAAAATGAATAGGAAATATACTCATTGACAAGGTTAGAAATTATGATTTTTAATTTAAAGATTGTGTCCTTCAAACTGCTTTTGTCAAATAATCCTAAATTTGCATCAATTACAGCCTTGCAGACCTTTGGCATTCTAGAGTCAATTTGCATCCAGAAGCACCTCCCACAAGTTGGATTGGCTTGATGGGCACTTCTTACGTAACATACGGTCAAGCTGCCCCCACAACAGCTCAATAGGGTTGAGATCCAGTGACAGTGCTGGCCACTCCATTATAGACAGAATACCAGCTGACTGCTTTTTCCTTCTATAGTTCTTGCATAGTTTGGAGCTGTGCTTTGGGTGATTGTTCAGTTGTAGGAGGAAACCGGCACCAATCAAACGCCATTCACAGGGCATGGCATGGCGTTGCAAAATGGAGTGATAGCCTTCCTTCTTCAGTATCCCTTTTACCCAGTACAAATCTCCCAATTTACCACCACCAAAGCACCTACAAACCATCAAATTGCCTCCACTATGCTTGACAGATGGTTTTTATTTGGTCTTCAGCATCTTTTTATTTGGTCTGCATCTCACAAATGTTCTTCTTTGTTCTTTGACAAACCTCAAATTTAGATTTGTCTGTCCATAACACTCTTTTTTACTTTTTTCCAATCATCCTCTGTGTCAGTGTTCTTTTGAATATCTTAATCTTTTCCTTTTATTGGCCAGTCTAAGGTATGGCTTTTTCTTTGCAACTCTGCCTAGAAGGCCAGTATCCCAGTTACCTCTTCCCTATAGATGTTGAGACTAGTGAAGGAACTGGATTTTGACCCATTTTAGATTAATTCCAAATAGTCAATGAATTAATATAACAAATTAATTTAATATATAAAGTGAGTACTACAATTACAGTACAAGTATCGAAGATAAAATTTCTCCGGAGATTCAAGATGTTTGCAAGAGCAAAGATCCAGGCCGAAGGGAGGAAAATGCAAGAGAGAGCTTCCCTGAACCCCTCTCTGGTTTATATCCCAAAATTAAAGGCATGGGGTTTGGTTTACTGACCAAAGGATAGCAAACTAGTCCTGGAGAATAGACCCCTTATCAATTAGGGACGCATTCCGATCAGTTCTGGGGCCATCTCATAAGATAGAGTGGTGTTATCTCGAGAAGCAAGCAAGCTAGGCAATAACAAGCAAACCTTTTTGTCCCTGCATTCACTGCTAACAGAAACATCTCTAAACCATTAACATTCCAATGATTGCCTACTAGGACAGAAATTAAGTACATAGGTATACATGTCTATACTAAATAATGAAGAATCATTGAATATTTAAATAAACATAGAATTGACATTTTTCGGTTCCTTCACTAGTGTTTTGCAGGTACTCTTTAATGAAGCTGCCAGTTGAGGACCTGTGAAGTCTGTTTCTTAAACTAGACACTCTAATCTGTTTGTCCTCTTGCTCAGTTGTGCACTGGGGACTCCCACTCCTTCTATTCTGGTTAGAGACAGTTTGCGCTGTTCTGTGAAGGGAGTAGTACACAGCGTTGTGCGAGATCTTCAGTTTCTTGGCGATTTCTCGCATGGAATTGCCTTCATTTCTCTGAACAAGAATAGACTGACAAGTTTCAATGTTTTTTGAAACTGGCCGTTTTGAGGCTGTAATCAAACCCACAATTGCTGATGTTCCAGATACTTAACTAGTCTAAAGGAGCCCAGTTTTTTTGCTTCTTTAGTCAGCACAACAGTTTTCAGCTGTGCTAACAATCTCAAATGGGTTTTCTAATGATCAATTAGCCTTTTAAAATGATATACTTGGATTAGCAAACACAATGTGCTATTGGAACACAGGAGTGATGGTTGCTGATAATTTGCCACTGAGCGCCTATGCAGATATTCCATTAAAAATCTGGTGTTTCCAGTTACAATAGTTATTTGAAACATTAACAATGTCTACACTGTATTTCTGATAAATGTGTTATTTTAATGGACAAAAAATAAATGTTTCTTTCAAAAACTAGAGACCCAAAACATTTGCATGGTAGTGTACATAACTGTTCAGAAACCTTATTCAGAACTTAGAAGTGCCTTAGGCAGAAGGCACAGCTTTAAAGGGATAGTTCGTCCAAAATTAATATTTTTCTCAAAGTCCACTTACCAACAGATATTCCTGAAGGCACACAGTCATTTTTTCAAACAGTCCATTATTCAGCTCTGTCCCAGTCTGTTATTAACATCATCCAAATTCATAAATGGAAACAGTTCGTACCGCTATCGCAAAGCTGCATCGTAAGTGGAAAACTACTTCAAAACACTTCAAACTACATTCAGTAATCTATCGCGGTAGCATTGATTTTTTTAAACTGTACACTGGCGAAAAAGCCGGCAGAATTGGCTGAATTCAAACTGGCACTTACAAACTATTTCCTATATCCACCATACACAGCTTCTGTTCTTTGACAGTGATGTCATCGAGGTGAGCATGAACTTTAACCTCAACAAGCTATGTGAAGATATGTTGCATTGCCTAGCTGGCCCATTTTCATGGGAGGACATCAGAATAATATTTGTATTTGTGGAAAATGCCCAGGTCATAAGAAAGGTACAAGGGACGTGGGAGAGGAGACTTGAGGTTTCACTCGTTGCCATATCTGTAAGGTCTGTTCACAGTTCCATTTCTCAACCACATCACCAAGACGACATATAGCCTCCAGATCCCAAGATCCTCCAGATCCCAATCACAACGAACACAGCACTCCTCCCAGCTCCCAATCACCGAAATACTTAGCCCGTTCAAGAGTTTGTGATAGCTTTAATGTTTAATGTTCTTTGTTCCTAGCATGCCTTCCGTGTTAACGATTTAGCTTATCTTAGTCTGTACCTTTGCCTGAGCCTTTTGACATAGGCACTTGTATTTTGGATTTTGCCTGCTAGTTTACATAGTTATGTATATTATTACTGTACATGCTATATCTATAATATTCAATACTTCTACCTATATTGTTCATATTTCCTATCCTACTCTTCTTAAAATTGCTGCTAGTTTACAATGTTATGTATATTATTACTATAATTTTTGCTCTATTTTTGCTTTATATACAGTTACTGTAGGTCCAGAAATTAATGGACAATGACAAGTTTTTTTATTTTGTCTGTTTACCAAAATACACCCATCGGCCATAACATTATGACCACTGACAGGTGCAGTGAATAACACTGATAATCTTGTCGTCATAGCACCTGTCAGTTGGTGGAATATATTAGGCAGCAAGTGAATATTCTGTCCTCAAGGCTGATGTGTTAGAAGCAGAAAAATGGGCAAGCGTAAGGATCTGAGCGACTTTGACAAGGGCCAAATTGTGATGGCTAGACGACTGGGTCAGAGCATCTTAAAAAATGCAGCCCTTGTAGGGCGTTCCCAGTCTGCAGTGGTCAGTACCTATCAAAAGTGGACCAAGCAAGGAAAAACGACAGGGTCATGTGCAGCCAAGGCTCATTGATGCACATGGGGAGTGAAAGTTGGCCCGTGTGGTCCAATCCAACAGGCGAGCTACTGTAGCTCAAATTGCTAAAAAAGTTTGTTTGTTGCGTATGGGGCTGCATAGCCGCAGGCCAGTCAGAGTGCCCATGCTGATCCCTGTCCACTGCCAAAGCAACTACAATGGGCATGTGAGCATCAGAACTGGACCACGGAGCAATGGAAGAAGGTGGCCTAGTCTGATTAATCCCGTTTTCTTTTACATCTCGTGGATGGCCGGGTGCGTATTCGTCGATTACCTGGAGAACACATGGCACCAGGATGCACTATGGGAAGAAGGCAAGCTGGGGGAGACAGTGTGATGCTTTGGACAATGTTCTGCTGGGAAATCTTGGGTCCTGCCATTCATGTGGATATATCCATAGAGGCCCCACCTCACAACTTACAGGACTTAAAGGATCTGCTGCTAACGTCTTGGTGCCAGATATCACAGCACACCTTCAGAGGTCTAGTGGAGTCCATGCCTTGACGGGTCAGGGCTGTTTTGGAGGCAAAAGGGGGACCTACACAATAATAGCCAGTTGGTCATAATGTTATGGCTGATCGGTGTATATTCTAGTGACAGATAATTAATGAGGGTTTAAAGTGCAGTCTCTCAGCTTTCATTTGAGGGTATTCACATCCAAATTGGAGGAAGGGTTTAGGAATTACAGCTCTTTAATGTGTAGCCCCCTCTTTTTCAAGGGACCAAAGGTGATTGGACATTTGACTCAAAAGCTGTTTCATGGACAGGTGTGGGCTATTCCTTTGTTATTTCTTCATCAATTTAGCAGGTAAAAGGTCAAGAGTTTATTCCAGGTGTTGCATTCACATTTGGAAGCTGTTGCTGTGAACCCACAACATGTGGTCAAAGGAGCTCTCAATGTAAGTGAAACAGGCCATCCTTAGGCTGCAAAAACAAATCCATCAGGGAGATAACAGGAACATTAGGAGTGGACAAATCAACAGTTTGGTACATTCTGAGAAAAAAAAAACACACTGGTGAGCTCTGCAACACAAAAAGGCCTGGACGTCCACGGAAGACAACAGTGGTGAATGCTCGTAGGATCCTTTCCATGGTTAAGGAAAACCCCTTCACAACATCCAACCAAGTGAAGAACACTCTCCAGGAGGTAGGCATATCTTTATCCAAGTCTACCATAAAGAGAAGATTTCACAAGAGCAAACACAGAGGATTCACCACAAGGTGCAAACTATTCATGAGTTCCCAGAATGAAAGGCCAGATTAAACTTTCCCAAAAAACATCTAAAAAAGCCAGCCCAGTTCTGGAACAGCATTCTTTGGACAGATGAAACTAAGATCAACCTGTACCAGAATGATGGGAAGAAAAAAGTGTGGAGAAGGGTTGGAACGCATCATGATCTGAGGCATACCACATCATCTGTAAAACATGGTGGAGGCAGTGTAATGGCATGGCCATGCATGGCTTCCAATGACACTGGGTCACTAGTGTTTATTGATGATGTGAAAGAAGACAGAAGCAGCTGGATGAAGTGTATAGGGATATATTGTCTGCTCAGATTCAGCCAAATTCAGCAAAGTTGATTGGACTGCACTTCACTTTACAGATGGAAAATTACCCAAAACATACTACGAAAGCAACTCAGGAAATTTTTAAGGCAAAGACGTGGAATATTCTGTGGCCGAGTCAATCACCTGATCTCAACCCAATCGAGCATGCATTTTACTTGCTGAAGACAAAATGAGCATGCATTTCACTTGCTGAAAGACCCACGAAGAAATAACAACTGAAGACAGCTGCAGTAAAGCCTTGTTCAACCCCTTGAATAAAAACTGAATCTCTGCACTTCAATTGCATCTTGGTTGTTTCATTTCAAATCCATTGTGGTGGCGTACAGAGCCAAAATTATGAATTTTTTGTCAGTGTCAGTGTGTTTTTTGGTACATTTGATAAATATACTTTGAACTTTGAACTTCTGGATTTCCTTTTTTTGGATCAACTTCTTCCTATCCACATCTTGACTACGTTGTCTGCTCCTGGGGTTTTTGGTTTGAAATTAAATTGCTCTGCAATTATGACAATACCTCTGCCTTTCCTGAGTCATATTGTCGGAGAATCAATGGAGCAACTTCGCCAACGAAACATACAAAGTTTGCAATAAACATTTTACAGAGGATCGTGACCCATGTTCACTTAGAGGATTAAAGGCGAATTCCAATTCCATCCTCCAGATATTCTGGGCAAGGGTTGTGGATTAACGTGTTCACCATCGCCCCCCTTTCGCTGGTGTCCAAGCTTCTATTTAGTCAATTCATCATCTGTGTATTATGGTTAGAACAAGTAAGGCTCTATCCCCCGAAAAATGTTCTTCCTGTTCGTATTCAGTCAGAGATTATGTATATACAGGTGCTGGTCATATAATTAGAATATCATCAAAAAGATGATTTATTTCAGTAATTCCATTCAATAAGTGAAACTTGGATATTATATTCATTCATTACACACAGACTGATATATTTCAAATGTTTATTTCATTTAATTGTGATGATTAAAACTGAACACTAATGAATATCCCAAATTGAGTATCCCCGAAAATTAGAATATTACTTAATACCAATACAAAAAAAGGATTTTTAGAAATGTTGGCCAACTGAAAAGTATGAACATGAAAAGTATGAGCATGTACAGCACTCAATACGTAGTTGGTGCTCCTTTTGCCCGAATTACTGCAGCAATGCGGCGTGGCATGGAGTCGATGAGTCTGTGGCACTGCTCAGGTGTTATGAGAGCCCAGGTTGCTCTGATAGTGGCCTTCAGCTCTTCTGCATTGTTGGGTCTGGCGTATCGCATCTTCCTCTTCACAATACCCCATAGATTTTCTACAGGGTTAAGGTCAGGCGAGTTTGCTGGCCAATTAAGAACAGGGATACCATGGTCCTTAAACCAGGTACTGGTAGCTTTGGCACTGTATGCAGGTGCCAAGTCCTGTTGGAAAATGAAATCTGCATCTCCATGAAGTTGGTCAACAGCAGGAAGCATGAAGTGCTCTAAAACTTCCTGGTAGACGGCTGCGTTGACCTTGGACCTCAGAAAACACAGTGGACCAACACCAGCAGATGACATGGCACCCCAAACCATCACTGACTGTGGAAACTTTACATTGGACTTCAAGCAACGTGGATTCTGTGCCTCTCCTCTCTTCCTCCAGACTCTGGGACCTTGATT
>JACXGI010010222.1:7001-28230 GCA_016801175.1 Esox masquinongy
ACACACACACACACACACACACACACACACACACACACACACACACACACACACACACACACACACACACACACACACACACACACACACACACACACACACACACACGGTGAAACATAAAGATATACTTGCAGTGTCTTACCCCTGCGTTTTCCATTACCAGCGTTTTTGTCTATGGCCTTAGAGTTACTGTTGAGTCAGAATTATGTATGACCATACACATACAGACACGAATGTCCCCTGCCACACTATTTTCCTGTGCTTACCCTATTGACCAACTTCTATAGGGTATCTGTCTATCTCAACATATATTACACCAGCAGCCTTTTCTTAGCCAACCACTCCATTGGCTCCAGTGCAAGGCTATACTTGAATTTGGCCTATGCAAATTGCCTTATCAAAAAACCTAGACGCTGTGACGTGGAACATGGTGTTCAAGAATTACTTGCTAGGTTATAGAGAATCCAAATAGTGTCAATTCATGGGGGAAATTACAGAGTATAGCTAGCAGCACTTTCTTAGTCACCCACTCTATTGGCTCCAGTGCAAGACTATACCTCAATTTGGCTTATGCAAATCGCCTTTTAACAAAAAACTAGACATTGTGAGGTGGAACATGGCTTGTGAAAATTACTCACTAGGGTACAGGAATCCATATAAAGTTTCAATTCATGAAGGAAAATAGAGGGTTCAGCCAGCAGCACTTTATAAGTCACCCACTCTATTGGCTCCAGTGCAAAACTCTACACCTGAATTTGGCCAATGCAAATTGCCTTATAACAAAAATTGGACGTTGTGTGGTGGAACATGGCTTTTGAGAATTACTCACTAGGGTATAAATAATCCATATAAAGTGTCAATTCCTGGGGAAAAATAGAGGGTATAGCCAGCAGCACTTTCTTAGCCACTCACTCCATTGGCTTCAGTTCAATATACTGTAAGCCAAATACGGCTATGCAAATTGCCTTATAACAAAAATTGGACGTTGTGAGGTGGAACATGGCTATCGAGAGTTACTCACTAAGGAATGAAGAATCCATAAAAACTGTCAATTCATGGGGGAAAATAGAGGGTACAGCCAGCAGCACTTTTTTAGATCCCCACTCCATTGGCTCCAGGTCAAAACACTAAGTCAAAAACGGGTATGGAAGTTGCCTTATAACTGAAAAACTAGACATAGTGAGGTGGAACATGGCTTCTGAGAATATTCACTAGGGTATAAATAATCCATATAAATACTTAGTGTCACAGTGTCTGACCATATCTGACCTTTCCAGCTTGTAACTGGTGACCTATTTCACTATCCTTGCCATATAGGAGAACCCCGTCCCATTATAGCTTGCAACTATATTTTCAATGTATAATTACTTGGTAACAATTATTTCACGGGGAATCTTTTTTTAAAAATAAATATATTAAATATATCACGTATGACATCACATACAGTTTTACTGTTCTAATTGGTTTGGTATCCAGTTTATCATCGCAATAAGGCATCTTTTGGGGTTTGTGATATACTGCCACTCAGAGATCGGCAAAGATAGATCAAAATGTATTTTAAAATAAAATACCAAATACCTTAATTTTAAGTGTGTCAAAATAAACTACAAAATACAGCAGCCACATCATGTATCAAAATAAACTACTGTATTTTTGTATTTTAAAAATACTGAAAATAATTTTACAAGGGAGCATAAAATAACTTGGCAAACCTTCCGTATATCGGCCTGTTTGATAAATGGAAGTAGACAATGTTTGATAGCAACAGCTTGTCTCTGCCTAACGAGTCATGCGATAAATCTGACATTAGCAACCAGTTAACAGATCGAATATACACATATCCCTGTGATCACACAGATGAAGGTTAGTAACCAACAGTTTAATGTTTAACAAACTGTTTGGTAATGACTCATAATTGCTTATTACTGGGTGTTTGGTAATGAAGGGCCTACTTTGCATAAGCAGCACTGACTCAATGACAATAATGTCATTCATGAAAAAGGAACTGATGGCGCAAAATCAAAGTAAACAATTGAAATCACAGGCTGTTCCAACTTGTGTGAATTTCATCACGGCAACACAATGTGACTCCGTAGTGTGTATGGCCCCCACGTGCCAGTTCACTCCTGACAACGTCTGGGCATGCTCCTGATGAGACGACGGTTGGTGACATGGGGGATCTCCTCCCAGACCTGGATCAAGGCATCAGTGAGCTCCTGGATTCTGTGGCACTAATTGGCGGCATCGGATGCACCGATACATAACATCCCAGAGGTTCTCAATTGGATTCACGTCTGGGGAACGTGAGGGCCAATCAATGGCATCAATGCCTTCATCATCCAGGAACTGCCTACACACTCTGGCCACATGATGCGAGGCATTGTCCTGCACCAGGAGGAACCCAGGGCTCACTGCACAAGCATGAGGTCTGACGATGGGTCTGAGGAATTCATCCCTGTACCTAACAGCAGTCAGGGTACCGTTGGCTAGCACGTGGAGGTCTGTGCGACCCTCCAAGGATATGCCTTCCCTGACCATCACTGACCCACCGCCAAACCAGTCATGCTGGGTGGTGTTGCAGGAAGCATAATGTTCACCACGGCGTCTCCAGACTCTCACGTCTGTTGTATGTGCTCAGTGTGAACCTGCTCTCATCTGTGAAGAGAACGGGGCGCCAATGGCAGACCCGACAATTCTGGTGTTAACTGGTAAATGCTGATTGAGCTGCACGGTGCTGGACAGTTTAGTCAGAAACATGCACACCAGTAGCCTGCTGGAAGTCATTTTGTAGGGCTCCTCCTGTTCCTCGTCGCACAAAGGCGCAGATACCGGTCCTGCTGCTGGGTTGATGCCCTACTACGGTCCTGTCCAGCTCTCCTCGTGTAACGGCCATCTCCTGGTATCTCCTCTATGCTTTTGAGACTACTGGAAGACACAGCAAACCTTCTAGTGACAGCACATATGGATGTGCCATCCTCAAGGAGCTGGACTACCTGTGCAACATGAATTGGCTGCAGGTACCGCCTCATGCCACCAGTAGTGACAAGGACACTAGCAAAATGCAAAACTAGAGAAGAATCAAGCAGGATAAGGAGAGAGCAATTGTCTGTGGCCGCCACCTACAACATCATTCCCTTTTTTTGGGGTTGTCTTGCTGTTGCCTCTCCAGTGCGCCTGTTTTCACTTTTATTTGCACTAAAATAAGTGACATTGATTCACAAACGCTTATGCTTCCTAACTGGACAGATTGATATCCCATAAAGTTTAATTTGCTTGGTGTTATACTGTGATGATTGTTTTCCCTTAATTTTTTGAGCAGTGTATAATAATAAATTGTGTCAGGCAATGGAATACAAAATCATGATACTACTAAACAGCTACTTCAATTAGGGTACAATCATTTAGTAATCAATTATTTATTTATTAATCATTGGACACCTATTTGGAAGTTGAAAACAAACATTTTAGCACTTTGTCAACAATTATTAAATGATCAATATGTTTTGATTTTAAATGTAGCCAGAAACATAATCAGAAAGTATAAGTTTGTATACCCTGGCAGAAATTGTGAAATATTGGCACTGATATTGAAAATATGACTGATCATGCAAAAAAACTGTGGTTTATTTAAGGATAGTGATCATATGAAGCCATTTATTATCACATAGTTGTTTGGCTCCTTTTTAAATCATAATGATAACAGAAATCACCCAAATGGCCCTGATCAAAAGTTTACATACCCTTGAATGTTTGGCCTTGTTCGAGACACACAAGGTGACACTGAGCAGGCTAGATACTGAGCCATGGGGAGCAGAAAAGAACTGTCAAAACACCTGTGTAACAAGGTAATGGAACTTTATAAAGATGGAAAAGGATATAAAAAGATATCCAAAGCCTTCCAAATGCCAGTCAGTACTGTTCAGTTACTTATTAAGAAGTGGAAAATGTGGGGGTCTCTTAATGCATGAGAAGCTTTTGGACTTTCCAGCACAACAACGACCCTAAGCACAAGGCCAAGTTGACCCTCCAGTGGTTACAGCAGAAAAAGGATGAAGGTTCTGGAGTGGCCATCACAGTCTCCTGACCTTAATATCACTGAGCAACTCTGGGGAGATCTCAAATGTGTGGTTCATGCAAGACGCAAGATGCAAGATTTTGCATGACCTGGAGGCATTTTGCCAAGACGAATGGGCAGCTATACCACCTGCAAGAATTTGGGGCCTCATGGACAACTATTACAAAAGACTGCACGCTGTCATTGATGCTAAAGGGGAAATACACAGTATGAAAAACTAAGGGTAAGCAGACTTTTGAACAGGGGTCAGTTCATTTATTTCTTTGTTGCCATGTTTTGTTTCATGATTGTGCCGTTCTGTTACGACCTACAGTTGAATGTGAATCCCATAAGAAAAAAGACGTGCTTTGCCTGCTCACTCATGTTTTTTTTTTACAAATGGAACATATATTACCAATTCTCCAAGGGTATGCAAATTTTTGAGGACAACTGTAGGTATAGAGGACACACAATAATAGTATAGCAAGAACATTTACTTAAATTCCAATAGAGAATACTACAGACCAGGTATTCCTAAACAGTTCAAAAGTTCTACCAAAAATAGTCAAACTTATTTGTTAGTGTGGGTGACAGTTGTAAGCGTGTGATTGATAGAGTAAGCGAGTGTTAATGACAAAAAGGCGCACGAGTGTGTATTTAACAAGTTACACCATATCATTGCATTATAATGTAATGATGTACAACCGACAAAACGTAACAGGCTGAAAATAGCAAGCTAAAAATAACTGTGAGGACTGCTACTCAGGTCAAATAGTCAGCTAGAACATTACGTAAATTGGGAAACGATTTAGCCTAGGCTACTAAAACAAACACCAAAACTTAACATGAACTGTAAAAAATTGTAGCAATTTATGCTAAAAATTTATGGAAAGCTGGCAACCTACGTTTCTCACCTTGACCTTCTTCTTTGGGTATTAATTAATTTTCTGTTCTGATCTCAACAAGTCTGGCCAAATCACTGAGTAGGCACCAATCAGAGGCAGTATTTTTATGATGTCATCATGTAGATTTCTCAAAATATTTTACAGTATTTTTAAACTACAAAATACAAAACACTTAAGTATTTTGATACAAAATATGAAGCCATTTTCATCAACCCTATCAAATACAAATTAAAAAATAAAATTTTGTATTTTAAATACATATTTTAAATACATGTACCATAAATACTGCCCATCCCTGCTGCCACTATACCACAGCTAAGAGCTGTGTCCTGGCATTCTGCAATGCATCGTGCTGATGAACAGCTCTTAGCCATGGTGTATTGGACATATACCAAATCTCCTTGTGCCTTATTGCTTAAATATATATATCAGAATAACTACCAAAGGAGTTATGTTGGTACTTGCTGTCTGACTGTCATACCTTTGAGGACGGTGATGTGCTTCCCAGAGACAGTCATCTGCTTACAGCGAACAGTTGGGGGTGGTAGCACTGACAGAGTGGTGCTCACTGTGGAGAATACAGGAGAGTCAATAAATATTAATACTCACTAATCTTCATTTCTAATATGGCCAAAGAGAGGGTAGATCGGGTTTGTCGGTGAAGCTGTGTTAACATATTATTCTGTTTCTGTGTGTGTAAATACAGTGGGTAAAGAAAGTCACCATCCCCTTTCAAAACGTTCACCTTTTGTTCCTTTACAGCCTGATATGAAAAGACATAAAATCTGACATTTCCCGGTTTTATTTACACACAGTAACCCATAATATCCAATTGAAAAAAACTATGAAAATTACTTAAAATTAAAATAGTGCAACACCCCCCCTTAGAATTCTAATTGCAAACTTGCGGAGGTATAACCAACCACCTTCCAGATCACAAATCAAGCTAAGTGACTTCCAGCTTGATAAATTGTAATGAATTTGATTAGTTCAGAATCAAATCAGTTGATCATAGAGGACTCCACTGCTATACCCACTGTATGCAGTTAGGTCCGTAAATATTTGGAAACTGACACAATTTTCATAATTTTGGCTCTGTATGCTACCACAATGGATTTGAAATGAATCAACCGAGATGCAATTGAATTGCAGACTTTCAGCATTAATTCAAGGGGTTGAACAAAAATATTGTATGAATCGTTCAGGAATTGCAACCATTTTCATACACAGTCCCCTTATTCCAGGGGCTCAAATGTAATTGGACAAATTAACACAATCATAAATAAAATGTTCATTTTTAATACTTTGTCAAGAATCCTTTGCAGGCAGTGACTGCTTGAGGTCTGGAACGCATGGACATCACCAAACACTGGGTTTCCTCCTTTGTGATGCTTTGCCAGGCCTTTACTGCAGTTGTTTTCAGTTTTTTTTTCGTGGGTCTTTCTGCTTTACCTTTTGTCTTCAGCAAGTGAGATGCATGCTCGATCGGGTTGAGATCAGGTGATTGACTCGGCAATTGCAGAATATTCCACTATTTTGCCTTAAAAAACTCCTGGGTTGCTTTCACAATATGTTTTGGGTCATTGTCCAGCTGCAAAGTGAAGCACTGTCCAACGAACTTCGCTGAATTTGGCTGAATCTGAGCAGACAATATATCCCTACACACTTCAGAATTCATCCGGCTGCTTCTGTCTTCTGTCACATCATCAATATTCACTAGTGACCCAGTGCCATTGGAAGCCATGCATGCACATGCCATCACACTGCCTCCAATGTGTTTTACAGATGATGTGGTATGCTTCGGATCATAAGCCGTTCCAAGCATTCTCCATACTTTTTTCTTTCCATCATTCTGGTACAGGTTGATCTTAGTTTCGTCTGTCCAGAGAATGCTGTTCCAGAACTGGGTTGGCTTTTTTAGATGTTTTTTGGCAAAATCTAATCTGGCCTTTCTATTCTTGAGACTTATGAATGGTTTGCACCTGGTGGTGAACCTTCTGTATTTGCTCTTGTGAAGTCTTCTCTTTATGGTAGACTTGGATAATGATATGCCTAACTTGTGGAGAGTGTTCTTCACTTGGCTGGATGTTGTGAAGGTTTTATTTTTACCATGGAAAGGATCCTACGATCATCCACCACTGTTGTCTTCTGTGGACGTCCAGGCCTTTTTGTGTTGCAAAGCTCACTAGTGCTTGCGTTTTTTCTCAGGATGTACCAAACTGTTGATTTGGCCACTCCTAATGTTCCTGCTATCTCTCTGATGGATTTTATTTTGCGGCCTGTTTCACTTGCATTGAAACTGCATGTTGTGGGTTCACAGCAACAGCTTCCAAATGTGAATGCCACACCTGGAATCAATTCCAGAGCTTTTACCTGCTTAATTGATGAAAAAATAACAAAGGAATAGCCCACACCTGTCCATGAAACAGCTTTTGAGTCAGTTCTCCAATTACTTTTTGTCCTTTGAAAAAGAGGGGGCTACGTATTAAAAGCGGTGTTTCCAATGTTGCCCTACCACTTACACAATTGATTTGACATAATCAACCTGTCATCAAGTCTTTAATTTGAATCAGGTGTGTGAGTGATTGGGCAAAAACAAAATGTGCACCCCTTGGGATCCCGAGGACCAGGATTGGGAAACACTATTAAAGTGTTCCTAAACCCTTCATCCAATTTGGATGTGAATACCCTCAAATTAAAGCTGGAAGACTGCACTTTAAGCCCATATTCATTATTTAACTGTAACTTGAATATATTTTGGTAAACAGCCAAAACAACAAAACCTGTGTCAGTGTCCAATTATTTCCGGACCTAACTGTATATAGTGGCGGTAATGAGCCCCTATCTGCTGCATCAGCGTCGCACCAACACCCCCAAAGAAGGCTGACAGGTTCGCGAACATTCCAGGGGTGAGTCCATACCTCCCAAAATGCCACCAGGAGGCCACTCCTCTTTTGTTTAATAAATTGCCCACCAGGGCCTTGAACACTTGCATTGTCTCTCCCCTTTAATATACACTATTGTTCAAAAGCTTGGGGTCACTTAGAAATGTCCATCTTTTCCATGACAACATACATGAAATGAGTTTGAACAGGATATATAGCAGAATGAATCGGAAATACAGTCATTGACAAGGTTAGAAATTGTAATTTTTAATTCAAAGTATAATTGTGTCCTTCAAACTTTGTTTTCATCAAAGAATCCTCCATTTACAACAATTACAGCCTAGCAGACCTTTGGCAATCTAGTTGTCAATTTGTTGAGGTAATGTGAAGAGATTTCACCCTATGCTTCCTGAAGCACCCTCCCACAAGTTCGATTGACTTGATGGGCACTTCGTAATACAGATTACGCTGTTCTGTGAAGGGAGTAGTACACAGCATTGTATGAAATCTTCAGTTTCTTGGCAATTTCTCACATGGAATAGCCTTCATTTCTCAGAACAAGAATAGACTGATGAGTTTCACAAGATTATACAGAGAGTATCCTTGTTTCAGGCCATTTTGAGCCTGTAATCATAACCACAATTGCTGATGCTCCAGATACTCAACTAGTCTAAAGAAGGCACAACATTTTTCAGCTGTGCAAACGTAATTGCAAAAAGGTTTTCTAATGATCAATTAGCCTTTTAAAATTATAAACTTGGATTAGCAAACACAAAGTTCCAATGGAACACAGGACTATGGGTGCTGATAATGGGCTTCTGTAGGCCTATGCAGATATTCCATTAAAAATCAGCCATTTCCAGCTACAATAGTTATTTAAACATTAACAATATCTACACTGTATTTCTGATCAATTTGATGTTATATTAATGTACCAAAAAGTGACCGCAAACTTTTAAACGGTAGTGTATATTATGTGTGTGTCCCCTTTGTTTAGATGTTGAGATCATGTCAGAAGGTCAGTTGTGTGTACCCTGCGCTTTGAAAGTGTTCAGGTCTTGTCTGAAGGTGTGTGTGGGGACTCGCTGCTGTAGGATGCTGAGGTAGCCATGTTCGTGGGTCTCTGCTTTCTCTGCCTCTCTCTTCCACACTGTCACCATCACCTAGAAACATGTACATATACATCCACAATACACAAATAAGGAGCCCCTCAAAGATGTCACTGATTTAAAAGCAAGCCTGATTTAAAAGCAAGTTTCCCTAAAGTACTGTTTGAATTACATTCCTTATTGTGCTGAAGCACATTTCAGAAAAACATGAATTTCATGTGTATGGATTTTCATGTGATCTTAAGTGAATGTAATTTGAAAACTTGTAAAGCAACATGCAATAACATGCAACTGCAGATGTGAAAATGTGATAAGAGCACTCACTAGTCAAAAGCAGAGCATATGGTGTCATTTGGCATACACATTTATGGATTCTGGCCTGTGACCTCTAACCTTGACTTTGAGGGTGTTGACGGGCAGTTTGTCCAAAGACACAGTCAAGGGGAAGATTACCTCATCAGTCAACACAACAGGCTCATCCAAAGGAGACTAGAGGAGAGAGAAGGGCAGGGAGGAAATCGGGGAGAGCGAGATAAAGAGGCAAAAGTGATGAAAGACGTGAAGCAAAAAGTAAGAAAGGAAAAGCGTGGGGTCAAAAAGGAGCAGATGACAGACATTAATAGATGGAGAAAGACAAAATGGCAGAGGGTCAATATTACCCAGGTTCTTTTTGCTGCAGTCACAAAATGCCTTTGCCTTCATTTTCAGTAAAGAGAAAACTGATGTTGTCCATACACACATACGGCGGTGCATGGGTAAAATAGTATAAAAATAATACATATTACAACTTCTATAATCCATTATTCATAGCCTATACATACACCACTATACAGCCAAGAGTAGAAGACAACAATCACGCACACCAAGGGTATAAGAGTTTCATATTCGAGATTCAGCAGACATTTACATTTGTACCTCTGTTCAGGCCCCCTTTCACATTTAAGGACGGGGATAAAAGAATGAACAGTGTATTTGCCGAAATGAGAGCAGACATTGTTAATATTATTAATAACTTTCTCATCTACACAGCTTTACATTTAATATGGTCAAAAAGGTCTTTAACGATTTAATAACAAAAAATAATTTAAATTGCATTTTATTATTACAACCCTGTTTCCAAAAAAGTTGGGACGCTGTGTAAAATGCAAATAAAAACAGAATGCAATGATGTACAAATCACTTATTAACTGAAAATAGTACAAAGACAACATATCAAATGTTGAAACTGAGAAATGTTATGGTTTTTGGAAGAATCATGCCCATTGTAAATTTGATGAGAGCAACACTTTCCAAAAAATTTGGGACAGTGGCATCTTTACCACTATGTTGCATCACCTCTTCTTTTAACAATACTCTGGGTTTGGGAACTGAGGAGACCAATTGCTGTAGTTTTGAAAGTGAAATGTATTCCCATTCTTGCTTGATATAGGATTACAACTGCTCAACATTTCGGGGTCTCCTTTGTCGTATTTCTCGTTTCATAATGTGCCAAATGTTTTCAGTGAGTGACATGTCTGGACTGCAGGCAGGCCAGATGAGCACCTAGACTATTTTACTAAGCAGCCATGCTGCTGTATTATGTGCAGAATGTGGTTTGGCATTGTCTTGCTGAAATAAGCAAGGCCTTCACTGAAAAAGACATTGTGTGGATGGCAGCATATGTTGCTCCAAAACCTGTATATATTGTTCAGCATTAATGGTGCCTCCAATGATGTGCAAGTCACTCATGCCATGTGCACTAATGCACCCCCATACCATCACATTTGCTGGCTTTTAAACTGTGCGCTGAATTACAAGCTGGATGGTCCCTCTCCTCTTTAGTCATTCAGAGGACGTGGTGTCCATGATTCCCAAAAATAATTTCAAATATTGATTTGTCAGACCACAGGACAGTTTTACACTTCGCCTCAGCCCATCTAAAATGAGCTTAGGCCCAGAGAAGGCGGCAGAGTTTCTGGATCTTGTTTATATATGGTTTCTTTTTTGCATGATTGAGTGTTACCTTGCATTTGTGGATGCAGCGACATACTTCATTCACAGACAATGGTTTTTGGAAGTGTTCCTGAGCCCATGCAGTCATGTCCACTACAGATTTGTGTCTGTTTTTAATATAGTTGTCGTCTGAGGGACAACTATATTAAAATCTTTTAATGATATTTTGTACTGTACATGATGAGATCCCCAAACTCTTTGCAAGTTTATGTTGAGAAATGTTATTCTTAACTTGTTGCACTATTTGCCTGTGCAGTCTTTCAGAGCGGTGAACCCCTCCCTATCTTTATATTTTTAGGATTACACCACTTTCCCTGTCTTCTGTTGCCCCGTCACAACTTTTTTGAAACGTGTTGTTGGCATCAAATACAAAGTGGGCATATATTTTTCAAGAAAAAATAAATGTCACAGTTTCAACATTTGATATGTTGTCTTTGTACCATATTCTATTGAATATAGGGTTTAAATGATTTGCACATAATTGCAACCCAACATTTTTAGAAAGGGGGTTGTATTATTTTGAGTAAAGAGAAACTGAGAAGTGTGTGCGTAATGTTTGGCAAAGTTGAAGTTAGACAAGACTCAATTGTTAGAGAAGCAAGGACAGACCTGATAGATGTGCCTTTAAAATGAATGCAAACAATTCTTTGAGAGGGTATCATTTTCCTTGATAACATGATTGCGATTAGACCACTACGTCTTTGGTTGCAGTTTCTTTCTATTGTTGGAAATTTCCGTTGTGCCCACATTGCCTGGTGAATATGAAATTATGGCAGTTGGGGAAGTTGGAACATGAATTGTTACATTGTTCTAGTCTAGGACCATTTGGTAATAGTTCAGTGATATTTTTCTATCACTTGTCATAGTATTGGAGTTGTGTGCCAGGAATAAAGTAATCTATGTGGTAAAGTCAAGGTACATCTTAAGCGAGCTCTTTTGACATCTGTACAGCTGATGTTATGCACCTCAAAAATAGCCCATGCATGAGTTTGGTAATTTAACACTTGGCGTCAATCAAACAAGGGTAAAAATCAAGACTGAATTCCTGCTTCTATTTCACAAATCCTTTACTAGTACTATCTGGTCGGTCATACAATACAAGCTAGATGTGTAAACAGAAAATTATATTCAGAATGTAAATTAATTTTCAACGCAGCATTTGAAATTATAATAGTGTCCAAGATAGTATTCCGGAGAATATGTTTATTGATTATATATTAAATCTATGGATGTTTCCTTCTACAAACCTTATATACAGCGCCGGAAAAAATGAAGAGACCACTGCACCTTTTTCTTTCCTTTCCAAAAAAAGTCGAAAAGAAAGGTTTTGAGTGAGGAACAGAAGGGTTCAAATTAAGAGACCACTGCAAATTGAACGCTTCTGTTCCTCACTCAAAACTTTCCTTTTCAACTTTTTGTTACAATCCCCTAGTAACAAGTTCAATAAGGTTTGCTGCAAATGTAATTACTATACAGATTTTTTTCTGCTCTTAATAAATCCTTTTAAGAACCAGTGTGGGTCAGTGTTCCAAAAATGGAACACTTGCGACTCAATCTGTGTTTGTGACTAAAATCGCGTTGTACAAAAACATATTTTTTCGTGATATCGACATGTCATATATGTGCAGAAAGCTTAGACTCTTGGGAATCTAACCACAGTGTCCATTTTAAAATAGCTATTACGGCGGCTAAATACTATGCAATTGTTTGAGGCTAGTCATCAACAACAAAACACTTATTAGCCACCGGGGTTGATGCTTTATGTCTGACAGTACATTTTTTACTCACAGACAGCAATCTTCTTCTGATTTCTCATCCTGATGGTACCAGGGATAAAACCAAGCATTGTTTTCTTTTATAAAATCCATTTATATAATCCAACACGATCCATGTTCAATTCCGCGTTGTAGAATGAAATCCAAATCAGCCAACTTGCAACCACACTCTTGATGAAATTTCAACACCAAAACGATGTTCAACCTCATCAAGTTTGGTATCGATGTAAATTGCAGACAGTTAAGAAGACAACCAAACTTCCGTTATTCTAGCTTGTATATTGGCTACATAACAAGTCAGTCACCTCAGGCAGGGTAGGCCACACTGCGCACACCCGTGAACGCGCTGTACTCGTTTGATGGACAGTATGGTCGTCCTATGATATCCAATCAATTTGAAACCTAGCTAGTTTGATAGCCAACTAGCTAGGCTTTCCAGTGGTACGTGAATGTCTGCTGTGTCGCGAACTGGTTCCTAGCTTTCGCGCTGCGCAAAACGATCTTTTACGAAAAGGAAGAGCAGCAGAACGCACGGTATTTTAATTACGCACATTAGCTAGATTACGACGTTGTTACTTGTTTTTCTTACATTTTTTTGAACACCTACGAGTTTGACATGTGTACTAAAGGTGGGAAATCTAAATGTAAGACCAAATGCACAAACTTGGAGATTTTGGAAGAAAAACAGCGTGAGAGTGAAAGAGAAATGGACGACGACTCAGTGAGTGACGATAGCTTTGACTCTACGGAGGAAGACGTTTTTGGACGGAAATGATCCGCTTTTAGATTGGTAAGTAAACTTAGTTATAGTTGTACATAGTTGTACATGTCTGTATACAGACACATGTACAACTATAACTAAGTTTACTTATTATGTTTATATGTGTGACTATTTGTATATGTTTATATAGATGTGTGTGTGTGTGTGTGCGTGCGTGCATGCGGAACTGGTGTGGAAGCCCATTCCACTGGTGTGGAACCCCATTACAGTCCATGACACATTCATACTTGTCACTGGTCATTTACATGGGGCTGGTGAAAATGAGGAGCCTGAAAGATTATTGGAGAAGCTCAAGAGTTTACCAGCTGCCTTTCCCTGCCTCTGTAATGTCCTCAAACAGGTTTCTGACCGTCTCACAGGCCCTTCACATGAGTGACCCACAGAAGGACGAAGACAACGAAAAGAAGAGAGGCACAGCAGGTTTTGACAAGCTTTTTAAAATCAAACCTCTCTACCAGAGTATTGTTGAGGCCTGTAAGACCTATTTTCAGCCTGCCCAGAACCTGTCCATCAATGAAAGGATGGTTGCCTCAAAAGCCAGGATTGGTTTAAAACAATACATGTGTGACAAACCAACGAAATGGGATTACAAATTGTTTGTTTTGGCTGATTCTGTCTGTGCCTACACATGGAATTTTTTTGTTCATGGGAGGTGTAGATCTATCTGATGCAGATTGGGTATTACAATATTGTCCACAAAACAAGCAAATGGTACAAGACTTTTTTATAATTTCATGGACATCGCTGTGGTGAATGCCTTCATCCTACAGCAGGAAATGGCTAAGAGTCGTGGACAGACCCCAGTGACACAGCTATCCTTTAGAGAGCTGCTCATCCAGGAGCTTGCTGATTTTGGAGCAAGGACAACTCCCACTCCTGCCAAAGCTCCTGCCAAAGCTCCTGCCACAGCCTCTGCACCCTCTACCTCTGTCTCCTCTGCCCCTGCCACCAGTAATGCACATTTTCCTAAATACATTACTGCAGACCAAAATGTGCCTCAAGGCACATTTTTTAAAATAGAAAACGCATGTTTTGTTTTGTGCTTAATCCTTTGCCAGATCTGATGTGTTACATTTTCCAAAATAAATTTAACATCTCCACCACTTCAAAGTGTCTTTTTTCAAATGAGATCTATCATAAGTCTCTAGATGACTCAGGGCCTGAGCTACAAGCAGTTAGATTTGGATATGTAATTTTAGGCGGAAATTGATATTTTGGCCCTGGTCCTTAAGGTTCTTCCAATGTAATGTTTTTTTAATTATGACTGCTTATATTTGTTTTATGTTGTCTATTTGTTATTCTTAACGCTTAAACTTGCTGCTGCCTAAATTGGCAAGGATGCTCCTGAAAAACAGATTTTTAATCTCAATGAGCGTTTCCTGGTTAAATACATAAGTGTTGGAAATTATTATTGAGGAAGTCAATTTCAACACTTTGTTGCCTTTTTCTTGAACACAAGAACTGTGTTACCTGTAGGAAAGTCTCAATCATAGATCTCCAGGTATATACTGTAGGAATAACCTTGTGTGTGTGAATGTAACATTAATAATGGGTTTGAGTGTAACATTTGAAGATAGTGTAATGGTTAGTTGTGCAGATTGGTTGCCATGACATGACAAATCAATCAACTAATAAAGCACTGTTATTTCAAGACTCAATATATGCCCATGTTTTGTAAGCTGTTTTACCACAGATTTACTTGGCGAATGTTGTCTGCTGTGCCCAGGGGTGTAAGTTTCATTATACATGAGTGGGACATGTCCCCCCCACTTTTTGAAAATGGCATTTTGGCACTTTTTATCAACACAACTCTTATTATAAGAAATGCTCAACCTCTTAAGAACGTTGCAGTGGCAGTACAGTAATTTGAATCAGACTCACTTTGCCATGAGGTAGTTGCTGGATAGGTCTGGTAACCGTAGTAGAGTAGAGGCTACCGTTGCAAATGTGATCTCTGGCTTATGAAAGTTTGGTAACCTAGCTGACATTACCTCTAATTACCTCTGGTAACGTATGAATGAGGTAGATATTTATCTTATCAGAGTGTTTTTCTAAAAGCGGTAAGGTGTGGTTAGGCTAACGTTATACAGCGCCGGAAAAAATGAAGAGACCACTGCACCTTGTTCTTTCCTTTCCAAAAAAGTCGAAAAGGAAGGTTTTGAGTGAGGAACAGAGGGGCCAAAATTAAAAGACCACTGCAAATTGAACGCTTCTGTTCCTCTCTCAAAACTTTCCTTTTCAACTTTTTTGGAAAGGAAAGAAAAAGGTGCAGTGGTCTCTTATTTTTTCCCGGAGCTGTATATGAATGATAGTTGCAAAATATATTAGCTTGCTAGCTAACGTTATTTCGCTTGCTAGCAAACAGTCTACACTAGGTTCACCTCACTCATGGCTAGCACCGTATGACACCAGCCAAGAAAAGACTGAATTTAGACAAACGGGCGTTTTTTTATCGGGCAGGATCAGATGGTGACCATGAGAAGGTCCTTGTCATAGCAGGATCAGACAGCCAGGAAGAAAAGGTCACCCGTGGAGTTGAGGTGAAATGTTTTCTTTAAAGGTGGATAACTTAAATAAAATTATGTTATGTGTAGCCCATATCTTGAATGTTCATATTTATTAGCAGAACTAGAAGGATGTTGAGTCAACCAGTGTAGTCATGCAAGAGAGTGGTGGAGCTTGGGAAGTGAGGTTGTACAGTACAGGCAAAATCTACATGTAAATCACATATCAGCCACACATTGAAATACAGAGGTCTGTAGTAGCTCTTCACTAAGAGCACACATCATAGACTATGTTAACTAAGTAATATTAAATGAAATGGCTGAAGGCTGTATTTTGCGTGTTTGTTGTAGCAGAATCAATGAGATGTTGTGTCCATCAGTGCAAATACAGGATATGGCCAGAAGTATGTGGACACCCGACCGTCACACCTATATGAGCTTGTTGGCCATCCCATTCCAAAACATGGGCATTTGCAAAAACATATATTTGTCCCCACTGGCGTTGCTGTCCGGGGTGCGGTTGCACCTGGGCCCGCAGTGGGTGGGGGTCCCGTGCTTGAACTCTATAAAAATGTTTTTTGTAATTTTATTTTTTATCGTGTATTTCTATGTGGATATCACAGTCAGACTTCAGGATTGGCTTTCCATGCGTATATACCGCTTCGCAATTTTTCATCCCAGGGGGGTCCATGTAAGGACAGCTTGCACCCCAGCCCGGCGTCGCCACGTTACGCCAGTTTTTGTCCCCCTCACATTTGAAATCAAACCTACGCCCTTACCTGTGCCCCTTAAAATTTTATAACTTAAATTAACGCATACTGGCCATACTGCATAGCTATGTTTACATTATGATTTTGGGTTAGTTCTGTTCCACAGCTAACTAGCTAAATTATAACATGCTGTCATTTGTATGTATCAGCTTTCTAGCCAGCTTCATCTTAGCCTGTTAAATATCTAACATAGGTGCACGAGGTGATTGTTCAGTGAATACAATCAACACGTCTTATAAATGGAATTTGATTAAGCAACTTCATGGTATGTATAGAGTAAGAAATAAACAACTAGCAATTTACTCGCAGAAACCCAAATTAAGTTCAATACACAATAGCATGTCTACTTATTAATGTAACAAGCCTACAGTGTAAACAAACTGGAGCTGTTGATGTTGCCCGGTCTGGTTGATCAATGGATATGCATTTCCACTCTTAAACCCAGCCACCATGAAATTTGTGTAAAAAACTCGCAACTGCAAAAAAATAAATCGAGAGCAAAATCCAGGGTCACGTAACCAAAGAGAAAAAAACTGCAGCCAAAGACAATCGTTTTAACGCAATCACATTATCAAGAAAAAATATTTCCTCAAAGAATTATTTGCATTCATTTTTAATTAATTTGTTTTCGCATTTCAAAAGATTTTATTTGCAATATATATATTTTTGATCTCAATACTTTTTAGTTGATGTTTTGCTTTCAATATTAATTATTTTGTTTGCAATACTAATACTTTTGTTTGTTCTTATTGAAACAAAAATACCTCCATAAACCATAGAATACTGTTTGTTTTACGTTCGCAAAGAAAAATAGATCAAGACAATTGCATTATAAAGACATGTTTGTAACAGAAAATTGGACACATGGTTGGTCTAAAATAATTAATGTAGTGGTTGATTTTCAATTGTAATGATAAACACAGATGAAATCGTACATTGAGCCTTTGCCTAAGTAAAAAAGACTTGTGAACGACTGACTCAGTCAGTTTTATCGTTCAATTGAATGGTTGTTTCGTTCATTTCGTTCAACGACTGGCAGCGGAGTTATACCAAACATTACTGGGTATGCAGTCCTCCAGCTGTTAAACCCATGGTTGAAACTGATCATTATCAAACTAACACTTATCTAATTTCGAAGAAATAAAAATGTGTTTTAAGGTGCTTTAATATGTATGATCATATAATAGCAGTAGAAAATCTGTATTTATAATAATAATAAAGTAATATGTACGTCATAGGTGATGTAATGTACCATGATAATAAAGTGCCTTTTGCTGATTGCATCACCTACGTGTTCCATTGTTTTCAAGTGGATAGCTCACTCGTAATTAGTGGTTACCAAGGCAATTTGCAGATAACAGTAGTCTCTCCAGGAAGAGCCAGGGGTTATGTCAAAAGACAATATACAATAAATGTTTTACATCAAACATTTTAAATTGTGCTTTGGAATGCATCTAACAGAATCAGGAACATTTGTAAAACATCAGTAACATTGAGTGACAGAATTATTATGCTGATATCACAACATTAAAAGTAGAGGTTAAAAGCACAAGTGTATATGACTTTTTAGTGTCTCCCTAAAACAAATAAAATCCATCCCCCATGTGACCCCTCACACCAGCAGCCTAAAGATCATGATCAGAGATAGTGGTGTGAGCAGAGAGAGTGGTCAGAAGAATACAAACGAGAATGAGTGACACTAGGAAAAGGAGTAATGTTTGGAGCCACTTTGTGAAAATTTCACCAAACCAGGCAAAATGCAATATTTGCAAGAATAAGATGTCCATCAAGGGAGGAAGCACTTCAAATATGAGACGACATTTGAAGACAAAACATCCCACTGCACTACTGGAGCAAGTTAGGGTAGAAGAAGAAGATGGCACTGTAGCAGCAGCAGCACGTTCAGATGTGACCAGCTCAGTGCCTGCCACAAGATCCACTCTAATTACAACATCAAGAACCGATAATCATCCAGTAATCAGACCACGGACTACACCACAGCAAGCATCAATGAGAGATTTTGTCAGAAGGCCAATTGAGCCTCTAAAACAAAGCAAGGTTGATGCTGCTCTTGTAGAAATGATTGCTACTGATTTCCAGCATTTTTCAATTGTTGAGGACAGGGGGTTCAGGAAATATACAGTAAATATAAGACCCTCGACCCAGCATATGTTCTACTCAGTAGGACTTCCATCTCCAAGACAATGACTCCAAATCTTTTTGAAAAGATCAGGTCATATATAATGAAAAAAACTGAAAATGCCCCAGCAGTGTGTCTCACTAGACAGCTGGACATCAATGACAACAACCAGCTATATGTCCTTTACCTGCCACTACATAGAGGACTTTAAATTGTCCTCTCACCTCCTGGACTGTTTTGTCTTAACTGAGAGGCACAATGCAACTCACCTAGCAAGCGAACTGACAAGAGTAACAATGAGTTTCAAAAGCCGTACTATAAATTCTCGGACTACAAATAGATTTCTTGATATGCTTCCAAGCTCGCTCATCGATGACAGAGTAAATAAATCCGCAAACGATCTAATCGAGGATCTAAACTCAACATTGCGAAATATTTTAGATATGGTTGCACCACTAAAAACAAAAGAAATAGAAAAACAAGAAACTTGTTCTCTGGTACACAGACAATACTAGAGCACTCAAGCAAGCCTCCAGAAAATTGGAGCTAAAGTGGTGCTCCACCAAGTTGGAAGTATTCAGACTAGCCTGGATAGACAGTACACTACAATACCGAAAAGCACTCACATCTGCTCGATCAGCTTATTTCTCCAACCTGATTGAGGTGAACAAAAACAATCCAAAATTTCTCTTCGATACAGTTGCAAAGTTAACAAAAAAGCAACGCTCATCAAGTGAAGTGAGTCTTCACTGTAGCTGTAATGAATATATGAACTTCTTGGATGAAAAGATAATCACCATTAGAAAACAAATAACTGACTCCTCCTTAAATAGTTATAGTCCCCAAAATCTCAGTTGTCCTGAGAATGTCCTGAACCTCCCTGACCAGGTGTCAATGGGGACACTTGAATTTTTTGATCCTGTATCGCTCGACACATTCACTAAATTTGTAATGAGTTCTAAACACACAAATTGTCAGCTAGACCCGATTCCAACAAAATTACTTAAGGAGCTATTTCCGGTGCTAGGTCAGCCAATGTTGAACATAATAAATTGCTCCCTTTCCTCCGGATGTGTACCAAACTCACTACAAATAGCGGAAATTAAGCCTCTCCTAAAAAAATCTAATCTGGATCCAGACATACTAAATAATTATACGCCAATATCGAACCTCCCGTTCCTCTCAAAAATCTTAGAAAAATGTGTTTCCCAACAACTGAATGCCTTCCTGAAGACAAATAACATTTATGAAATGCTCCAGTCCGGTTTCAGACCCCATCATAGCACTGAGACTGCACTCGTGAAGGTAACAAATGACCTTCTAATGGCCTCAGACAAAGGTTCCGCATCCGTCGTGTTGCTTCTTGATCTTAGTGCTGCCTTTGACACTACTGATCACTCCCTTCTCTTAGAGAGACTGGAAACCCATATTTGGCTACATGGACATGTTCTAGCCTGGAAAATCCTATTTATCTGAAAGATATCAGTTCGTATGTGTGGATGGCATATCCTCTGACAATTCAAAGGTATGTTTTGGTGTTCCTCAAGGCTTGGTTTTGGGCCCAATATTGTTCTCACTATATATGCTGCCTCTGGGTGATGTAATCCGGAACCACAATGTCAATCTTCACTGTTATGCTGATGACACACAGTTATATATTTCGATGAAGCATGGAGAAGCCCCAAAATTAGCTACTTTGGAAGCATGCGTTTCAGATATTAGGAAGTGGATGACAGAGAACTTCTTGCTTTTAAACTCAAGAAAAACAGAAATGCTCGTTTTAGGACCCAAGAAACACAGAGCTTTGCTGGCACATCTCACTGTAAACCTCGACGGCTGCATGGTCGTATCCCAAAAAACTGTAAGAAACCTTGGCGTTACCCTCGACCTTGACCTCTCCTTTGATGAAGAAATAAAATATATCTCAAGAGTTGCTCATCTTCGAAACATTGCAAAAATCCGAAACTTTCTATCAGAAACTGATGCAGAAAAAGTAATCCATGCTTTTGTTACTTCTAGATTAGATTACTGCAATGCTCTTCTTTCCGGTTACCCTGATAAATCAATAAATAAACTTCAATTAGTGCTGCACACAGCTGCTAGAATCCTAAATATAACTAAAAAATGTGAACACATTACTCCAGTACTAGCCTCTTTACACTGGCTGCCTGTTAGGGTTAGGGCTGATTTTAAGGTTTTATTGTTAACCTATAAATCAATACATGGACTTGCTCCTACTTACCTCGCTGAAATGATCCAGCCATACATACCTACACGTAACCTTAGATCGCAAGATGCAGGCCTTTTAATTGTA
>JACXGI010010223.1:0-28125 GCA_016801175.1 Esox masquinongy
TACAAACTGGAAACACAAAGAACATGATACTATCAGCAATGTTATATATGCTTTGCTGTAAGCTGTTCTGTTACCTTAAACCACCATCACCACATTGTTCTGTTCTCCAACCCTCACCTTCCAGAAAAGGTCCTGAGGAGCGTGGCACAGTCTTCAGATAAATCTATACTTGAATGCTTTTGGTATGTTATAGAATAAACCAAAAAAGCTGTGAAAAGAGATGAATTATTTTCTACAAAGATATTCTAAAATGGCCCGGTCACATTTGTTGATACACCTTAGAAACGATAGATAATTGTATTATAGTGATATTCCTAACAAATGAGTTTATTTAATTGGTACCACACGTCTCCAAACTTGTATTCAGTCATTCGACCTATTTAAATGGAGAAAGGTAGTCACTGTGCTGTTTGGTATCATTGTGGGCACCACACTGAACAGGGACCAGAGAAAGCAAAGGTGAGAGTTGTCTGAGGAGATCAGTTAAGGGAAATCAAGGCTTTCTGAAGCATTCAAGGATTCCGTCAAATTGGGCTCAAAAACAATTCACAATTCACTGCACCATGGTAACACCTGCTGTTCAGGAAAAATATCACGTTTAATGTTTATAAAGATGTATTTTCCGTAGTATTCTACATTACTTCATGGCACAGTAGTTAGACGCACACTTTCCAAAGGGAAATTAAAAGGCCTTGTTCATTTCCCAGATTCTTCTTGCCTTTCCAGCTAGCATTTTTCAACTGTACATCCTTTCAAATGTTTTGTATTATTAAGGCAAGAGTGTCATAAGAAACACTAAATAAAACAAATTATTTAAACAACAATAAACTGTATCGTTTGCAGTCAAATAGTTAGCATTATCTGGATTCAATCTCACACCACAACAAGTAAATGACGGAGAGTTGGTGATGCTACCAACAGCGCCATTGTCAGACTTAGAATGCGAACCTGTAGAGGTCGGTGTTTGAAAGTCGCAGGCAACGACCAACCATAGAAGTCTGCACTTTACAAGTGGCTTTTGGAAAAAGCATGTGATCAAACCAGGCTTCGGATGACATCAATCACGTGGTATTACATGGCCTCGGCCCTTTTGTATGGATTCGAATGGGTTGAAATCTCAAAGCAAGCCTCGATCGGAGAATTCTGTTCTGAGAATTTTGTTCAATTTTGTTCTCCTGATCAACAATAACTGAAAAACGTTTGCATCCTTGGTATTGGTAGTTACAGACTTGACAATTAGGCTGTAGACTAATTTAGTTTAATATGTTTAAAGCACTGTTGGAAACGGCCATGTCTTGAAAAATCCCATTAGATGGTTGCATGACGTCCAAATCTTCAAACTTCCTCAGTCACGTGACACTGTAGCACAGATGCAAGTCTTGAAATTTCAAACAAGCCTAATAATAAAACCCTAACCCTAAAAATAATAGAAAAGCATGGTAAAGTCTACAAGACCATCTCCAGGTAGTTTGAAGTTCCTGTGACAAACAGTTGCAAATATTATTAAGACATTTAAGGTCCATTAAAACGCCCACCTAATTGGGCGCGGCCGCAAGAGGAAAATCAACCCTAGATTTTCAAACGATCCTGTTATTGTTGTTCATATAACTCGTAAAATTTAGTGCATCTTTTGACACCTTCATAATCTGATAACATTCGAGCGGGGACACAGTTTAAAAAAGCTATCTGGAAAGGCAAGATGAATGTGGGATATGACCCCACTGTTTAATTCCCCTTCACAATGCACACGTCTAACCACTGCACCAGGAAGTCATGTAGGATACTATGGAAAAAGACGTAGATATGAACATTAAACGTGATATTCTTCTGAACAGCAGGTGACACCACTGTGCAGTGAGTTCAAAAGCCTTGAGAGAAGGAACTGTTTTTAAGCCCAATTAGACTAAAGCCTTGAATGCTTCAGAAAGCCTTGATTTCCCATCACTAGTGTTGGGTTCTGTAGATAATGAAGCTACTGCACTAAACATGTCAGTTATCCAGATTTTGGCCAGCAACTTCTCCACACACCTCTTGCCCTTATGCTTTTGTTTGTCCATTTTTACGCCCTCATCCAGATTTTAGGCTCTGATCCACGGCATCTGACATAAGAAACAGATGCCTCGTTTCCACTGGTGCCAAACACTGGCGTTTCACCATGAAGTCCAGAAATGTTTCTGTTTCTATTGACACGGCCCAACAACATTCGGCCACTAGGCCCTGGCCGAATAGCCCGGCTCTCACTTGGTGCCAAGCCCTGGACTTTAGGTGTTGTTACGTGCTGTGAAAACGCGGCATGTTGTGCTATTCGAATAGCGATGTGTATCGTTTTCTTTAGGCATCTCGTAACGGTTTTCATCCGATCTAACAAACAGATCCCTAATAAAATAAAGAAAATAAAGCAACAGTACAGGGATACGATATGATGCCATTGACTCAATAGAAAAATGGAGCGCTGAGACCGAGACGTAGCCTGCAGAACATATAACAACACAAAATTACCTCAGAATTCTCCCAAATCCTTCTATTAAAGGTAGATAGTATTGAGAAAATACTTATTAAACTAAATAATGAATACACTGGTTTAGTTGCAGTGTCAGGAGTGTAGGTGAGTTCGAGGAAGAAATTTGTTTTATTAATAAAGTTCAAACTCCGTATTGTAAACAAACTGAGCATGACGTTATTGTTTATTCTACTACCCGAAAAATATCATATTATTTTTCGTAACCAGAAAACCAAATCGTGTTGATAGTTTACTCCTCCCTCCCCACCTGAGCCCCTCCTTAGTCATTGGTACCAAATATATAGTGGAAACAGGAAAGTCTAGACCCAACATTGGCATAAATCACCGGTGTAGCCCTGGTACCGGGGTAAAGCACCAGAGGAAATGTGGCAGAGGAGAGGACAGGGGAGAGGATAGAATGGGAGGGCCCTAGTAAGAGATGTGACAGGGCCAGCCCAGTGTCAGTACAGAAAATGAACCAATGGGCCGCTGTCCCTGCTTTATGGGCTGATTGTTGGACAATAGAAAAATTATATTATATTATAAAATATATTATCTATATGTCCCTGTATGCCAGATTACCAGTCCCGGCATATTCCTGGGCCTATAACAATGCCTCAAAAGTCAGCCTCTCATCAGTCAAGTACAGAAATCAATTGTTTGTGTAACAATCCAGGACTCAGGAATTCGCAAGTCTGGTCATTTCTTAAGTATGTGTGTGTAATTACCATTATCTCTATGAACACAGGTTTGGGTTATTAATCCACCAGAGTGATTGGAGATCAGTGCTGCCCAACCCTGTTCCTTCAGATCTACTGTCCTGTAGGTTTTCTTTCCAACCCTTATATACCACACCTAAAAATAAGCTGGATGAAAAGCTAAATCAGGTTAGTCACACATGGGGTTAAATAGAAAACCTGCAGGACAGTAGATCTCCAGGAACAGGGTGGGAAGCCCTGTTGTAGATGAACAAGGAATGGCGTCATAATTTATACTTCAAAGTAACACAATTTATTTAGATCAAGTAATAAAGTTACAATACATTTCATAGTTGCGCACCAGCAATATTAATGTCCTTCTGAATTGTATAAACAGCTACAAAGTATACCATAAGTATCTAAAACGCACTATAGCAAAAAAACATGGGCTATGAGTATCTGTTAACAACATATTCCTAAATGGTAATAAAACACAATGTGTCGGGAGGATTCATTACACAAAACAGACTCAAATAACTGTTTGAGACATTAGAATTCATCCTAGTAGCAGACATTTCTAAAACACACTCCAAAATATTCATTAGCATTACTTTACCCTGGCAAACACAATGAACACAAAGGACAGGAACTATCCCACTTAACCCACTTAAAGTCTAATGGTTTGGGTGTTGCCGCCTGTTGTTGTCCGCCTGGCAACACAAACATTCTACAACGTCCTGGTGAAGTTTACTCTATAACCTGTACAGTAAAATAAAGCATATTAGAATATTCACCCTTCTATGGGGAACAAGGGAAATCCAAACACTACAGATAAATGTCCACAATGTCATTGATTTCTTTACATTCCAGTTTACTCAAAATTTTCAAACCTCTCCAGGTGAGCTGTGGGGGGGCTGATGGCCCACACCTGGTGTTCCAGACCTTTAGAGAAACAAATGTGATGCAGGACACCTGATTAACATCATCAATCTTTTAATGATGAGTCTTCAGTAGACACTTGAAAATTTGCACTGAGTCTGCATTTCTAACCTTAATTGGCAGATCAATCCACAGTAGTGGAGCTCAATGAGAGAAAGCCCTGCCTCAAACTGTTTGTTTAGAAATTCTAGGTGCAATTAGAAGGTTTCAACAATTTCTCAGTTTCAACATTAGACATGTTGTCTTTGCACTATTGTCAATTCAATACAGAGATTAAATGACTTGCACATTATTGCATTCTGTTTTTATTTACATTTTACACAGAATCAGAACTTGGGGAAATGGGGTTGTAACATCTAATTGATCAGAAATACCGTATACACATTCTTAATGTGAATGACTATTGTAGCTGGAAACGTCTGATTTATAATGTAATTTCTACATATGCATACAGAAGCCCATTATCAGCAACCATGAGTCCTGTGTTCCAATGGCACGTTGTGTTTATTAATCCAAGTATATCATTTTAAAAGGCTAATTGATCATCAGAAAACCCTTTTGCAATTATGTTAGTACAGCTGAAAACTGTTGTGCTGACTGAAAAAGCAATAAATCTGGCCTGTAGACTAGTTGAGTATCTGGAGCATCAGCAATTGTGGGTTCAATTACATGCTCAAAATGTCCAGAAACAAATACCTTTTGAAACTCATCAGTCTATTCTTGTTCTGAGAAATGAAGGCTATTCCATGTGAAAAAAACTGCAAAGAAATTGAAAATCTCATACGAGGTCTAGTTTGAAAAACAAACGCCTCACATGTTTTCAACTGGCAGCTTAATTAAATAGTACGCGCAAACCAGAAGTGTCAACTGTAAAGAGGTGACTCCGGGATGGTGGCCTTCTAGAAAGAATTGCAAATAAAAATCTATATCTCAGACTGGATAATAAAAAGAAAAATTTAAGATGGGCAAAAGAACCCAGACACCCTGTGCTGTGGACGATGCTTGATGGGAGCCAATTTCCACCTACAACAGGACAATGACCCAAAGCACAGCTCCAAACTATGCAAGAACTTTTAAGAGAAGAAGCAGTCTGCTGGTATTCTGTCTATAATAGAGTGGCCAGCACTGTCACCGGACCTCAACCCTATTGAGCTGTTGTGGGAGCAGCTTGACCATAAGGTACGACGTAAGAAGTGCCCATCAAGCTAATCCAACAAGTGGGAGGAGCTACAGGAAGAATGGGGAGAAATCTTTTCAGATTACCTCAACAAACTGACAACTAGAATGCCAAAGGTCTGCAAGGCTGTAATCGCTGCAAATGGAGGTTTCTTTGATGAAAGCAAACTTTGAAAGACAATTATTATTTCAATTAAAAATCATTATTTCTAACCTTGTCCATGACAAGGTATATTTCTTTCTCAAACTCATTTCATGTATGTTTTCATGGAAAACAAGGAGACCCCAAACCTTTGAACGGTAGTGTCCTTCTGATTAGACATACTACAAAATGAAGGCTCATTGAATGCGTAGTAAAGAAATGTAGAATTTACATTTTTAAGTTCCTTAAGTACTCTGATGTACGCAAGTTAAGATATAAGATATACATTTTTGACAATAAGTTAAGACAGTCAAAAAGCACTTCCTACATTTAAAAGTAGCATTATCCTATAGAATACTCTGATGTCTTTTGAGGGAAACGAGATGATTTAAACTCTTCCCATACTCAAAACAGGAGTAAGGCATCTCTCCGGTATGTATGAGCTAGTGAATTTTAAGGCAACCAGACTGAGAAACCCTTCCCACAGTCAGAACTGGGTGCATGGATTCTCTTCTCTGTGCAATATCTGATGACTTGTAAGTTTAAACGACCAAATGAAAATATTCTCACAGTCAGAACAGGGTTAAGCTTTCTCTCCAGTGTGTATAAACGGGTGAATATTAAGGCTGCGTACATAAAAAGAAAACACTTCCCACAGTCAGGACACGAGTATGGCATCTCTCAAGTGTGTATGCGCTGGTGAGTTTTAAGGTAAACTAGATGAGAGAAACTCTTCCCACAGTCAGAACAGGCGTATGGTTTCTCTCCAGTGTGAATGCGCTTGTGCTTATTAAGGTTGCCTAGATGAGAGAAACTCTTCCCACAGTCAGAACAGAGGTACGGCTTCACTCCTGTATGAACTCTCTGATGTAAAGATAGTTTAGATGACGAAACAAAACTCTTCCCACAGTCAGAACAGAAGTATGGCTTCTCTCCTGTGTGTATGCGCAGGTGAGTTTTAAGGCTATTTAGTTGAGAGAAACTCTTCCCACAGTCAGAACAGGCGTATGGCTTCACTCCAGTGTGAATGCGCTTGTGAATATTAAGTATGCTTAAAACAGTGAAACTCTTCCCACAGTCAGAACAGGAGTATGGCTTCTCTCCTGTGTGAACTCTCTGATGTAAATATAATTTATATGACGAAACAAAACTCTTCCCACAGTCAGAACAGGCGTATGGCTTCTCTCCAGTGTGAATGCACTTGTGCTTATTAAGGTTGCCTAGATGAGAGAAACACTTCCCACAGTCAGAACAGGAGTATGGCTTCTCTGCTGAATGTATGTTATGTATTTTTAGCAGTGATTTAGATATGAAATGTTTTCCAAAATGGGGGCAGGGGTGAGACTTCTTATCTCTGTAATCTTCCTGTTGTTGCTCTCCACGTGTAGGAAATGGATCACCTTCAGCAAACTCATCTGTGTGATAAATATCAGAAAAGTTCATTAGTGCAGTAATACCGTATCAGTGCAGTTATTAGATTACATTAAAGATCAATGTTACTAATTCAAGAGTTTTAAGAGTGATAAACATGAACAATATCTGAAAACAGTTTTACATTTTCCCCAGGCATAACAATACATTGCCAAATTTTTATTCATTCAATGCCCTCCAAATTTGTGTAACCCAGGGAATGAAAATGCTTTAAAAATGTCACTGTTGATCATGAAAAAATAAAAACAGGATAGGCTATAAAAATGGTTACATGCCTGAAAATAATCATCTGCACAATTAGGGCAATAATTAGGTAGGGGAACAATCGATGCTACTGTGACAGATTACTGAGATTAGTTTGAAGTGTTTTGGAGTCGTTTTCCACTTGCAATGCAGCTTTGCGGTAGTGGGACGCACGGTTTCCATTCATGGATTTGGACGAAGCTTAGTATGCTAATTACAGCCATTGACAGAGCTGAATAATGGATAGTTGGAAAAAATTACCATGTGTCCATTCCAGACTAACTTGTATGTAAGTGATTTTTTGTATAAATATGATTCTTAGACAAACTATCCCTTTAAATACCTTCAGTGCCCTCCAAAAATGCTGCCACCCAGTTTAACAAAAATGTCATGGTTATTAATCAACTTGATCATGAAAAAATAAAATATAAAAGTCAGGATAGGGCTATAAAGATAGTTACATGTCTGGAAATACTCATCTGCACTATTAGGGCAATAATTAAGAAATGTAAATCAGCTGAAGCTCAGACAAATTTGTCTGGAAGAGGATAAATGTGTATTTTCCCCCACACACCGTGAGAAGGACAGTTCAAGAAGAAGAAAAACAACTACCAAAACTACTATCAGACGCCACCTGCCTTCCAACAAGTTATTTGGAAGGATTGTCAGAAGAAAGACTCTGCTGCCACCAAATCACAAACATAAGTGGCTGTTGGACAAACAAATGTAGGGCCACAATAGTGTTTATTTTCTACATAAAATATGCAAAATAAGTGCAAGTCAGAAACTATACTGGAGGTCATCGGGAACCCCTCGTCTCATGCAACCGGTAAGGGGACCTAACGAACACAAGACCAATGTGTTTGGGTAGTAGACTTACCACCTAAATGTCCCTAATCAACCAGGTGAACTTTAAAACGTAAAATACGAATGGGCATACACTGACGAGCCAAAACATTATGACCACTCACAGGTGAAGTGAATAATGTTGATCATCTCCTAACAAGGGCACATGACAAGGTCTGGTTAGATTAGATGACGAACATCATCTACTGATCAACTAAAACATTCTGACCACCTGCCTAATATGCTGTTTGTCCTCCGCGTGCCACCAAAACAGCGCCGACCCGCCGAGGCATGGACTCTATAAGACACCTGAAGGTGTCCTGTGGTATCTGGCACCAAAACATTAGCTGAGGATCCTTCAAGTTCTGTAAGTTGCGACATGGAGCTGCCATGGATCGGACTTGTTGGTCCAGTTCATTGCACATATGCTCAATCGGAGTGAGGTCTGTGGAATTTGGAGGCCAGGGCAACACCTTGAGTTCTTCATGTTCTTCATGTCTGAATACACCCTGTCGTAGGTTTATTCTTTGTCCCTCCTCGGACCACTTTTGGTAGGTACTCACCACTGCTGACCGGGAGCACCCCACAAGCCTTGCTGTTTCAGAGATGCTCTGACCCAGTCGTCTGGGCATAAGAATTTGATCCTTTTCAAAGTCCATCAGGTCTTTACTCCTGCCCATTTTTCCTTTATCCAACAAGTTCACTAAAAGAACTGATTGTTCGCCCCCCATCTAATCTAGCCAGACCTTGTCATGTGTCTTTGTTAGGAGATGATCAACATTATTCTCTTCACCTGTGAGTGGTCGTAATGTTTTGGCTCGTCAGTGTATGCCCATTCTTATTTTACGTTTTAAAGTTCACATGGTTGATTAGGGACATTTAGGTGGTAAGTGTACTCCCCAAACACATTGGTCTTGTGTTCGTTAGGTCCCCTTACCGGTTGCATGAGATGAGGGGTTCCCGATGACCTCCAGTAGTGTTTCTGACTTGCAATTATTTTGCATACTTTATGTACAAAATAAACACTATTGTGGCCCTACATTTGTTTGTTCAACAGGCGCTTATGTTTGTGTTTTGGTGGCAGCAGAGTCTTTCTTCTGGCAATCCTTCCAAATAACTTGTTGGAAGGCAGGTGGCGTCTGATCGTAGTTTTAGAAACTGGTTGTCTTTTTTCTTCTTGAACCGTCCTTCTCTGTGTGTGGAGGAAAATACACATTCCTTCTCTTCCAGACAATATCATCTGAGCTTCAGTTTATTTACATTTCTTAATTATTGGCCTAATAGCGCAAACAAGTATTTTCAGGCATGTAACTCTCTTTATAGCCCTGTCCTGACTTTTATTTTTCATGATCAAGTTGATAAACAACAATGACATTTTTAAAGCTTTTTGTTACCCTGGGTAACACCATTTTTGGAGGGCACTGAATTAATTGAAATGTTGGCAATATATTGTTTTCACCTGGGGAAAATGTGAAACTTTTTTCTGAAATTGTTCATGTTTTCACTCTTAAAACTCTTGAAATAGTTACATTGATCTTTAATGTAATCTACTAAGTGCATTGATACAGTGTCGCTGCACTAATGAATTTTCCTGATATTAATCACACAGATGAGATGGCTGAAGTTGATACATTTCCAACACATGGAGAGCAGCAACAGGAAGATTACGAAGATAAGAATTCTTACCCCTGCCCCCATTGTGGAAAACATTTATTTTCTATATCACTGCAAAAAAGACTTAACATACATTCAGGAGAGAAGCCCAACTCCTGTTCTGACTGTGGGATGAGTTTCTCCCAATTTGGCAACCTTACAACTCACCAGCGCATACAAACTGGAGAGAAGTCACACTCATGTTCTGACTGTGGGAAGGGTTTCTCTAATTCAGCCAACCTTAATATTCACCAGCGCATACATACTGGAGAGAAGCCTTACTCCTGTTTGGACTGTGGGAAGAGTTTCTCTCATTCAGGCAGCCTTAATATTCACCAGCGCATACACATTGGTGAGAAACCTTACTCCTGTTTTGACTGTGGGAAGAGTTTCTCTATTCGAGGTAGCCTTAAAGCTCACCGGAGCAAACATACTGGACAGTATCCTTACTCCTGTCCTGATTGTTGGAAGAGTTTCTCTCGACTAGGTACCCTTAAAACTCACCAGCGCATATACACTGGAGAGAAGCCATACTTTTGTCCTGACTGCGGGAAGAGTTTCTCTCAGTTAGGCCACATTATTATTCACCAGCGCACACACACTGCAGAGAAGCCATACTCCTGTTCTGACTGGGAAGAGTTTAATTTCCTCATATGAACTAACTAGACATCAGAGATTGCACACTGGAGAGAAGCCATACTCCTGTTCTGATTGTGGGAAGAGTTTCTCTCAATTAGGAAACCTTAATATTCACCGGCGCATATATAGTGGAGAGAAGCCATACTCCTGTCCTGACTGTGGGAAGAGTTTCTCTCGACTAGGTAGCCTTAAAACTCACCAGCGCATTCACACTGGAGAGAAAGTGTAACCCTGTTCTGACTGTAGGAAAGAGTTTCTCTCAATTAGGCCGCTTTAAAACTCAACAGCGTATACACACTGCAAGCAAGCAACTTCATTAATACAGCACAGTTCACACATAGAAGCAATGCAATGTGCTTTAAAATGAAAAGAAACATATTAAATGCAATAGAATAAAAAACAGTCAGATTCTTACAATTCTGTAACCACCCACCAGGTGGAGTCTCCAACCTGGCATCTCAGTCCTTACACTCCAGCGCTAGAATGAACCCGTCAGTCCCTTGTGAGATCTGCATCGATGTCTTACCTGGCTGTCTCCAGGGGGACATTTATGCCATGTCTGTACATGCATTTTATATTCATCCTCGTCGAGTTACAGTTTCCAAAACTGTTTACAGCACCAGCCTGGTATCTCAATCTTCGCGCTCTAGCACTTGGATAAAGTCATCAGTCCTTTTGTGAGATAATACCCTGCATCGATGTCTAAACAGCAGCACAAGAACTTGCCTTATCCATCATCAGCAGATTGGTACATTTACACAGAGGTTATTCCTCTGAAAGCACCAGAACATCCATTACAATAGAATAAAAACAATAAACAACAATAAAATATCATTATAATTAAACAGAGAATAAGAAAATAGAATAATAAACATAACTGGCAGATTCTGTAATAGATTCCATGAGGAAGCTTTAAAAGCTGTAGCTCAGTTATAGGCGTGTGAAAAGATTGTTTTTAACCTGGATTTAAAAATGATACATTTGGTTCACGTCTAAGAACTTCTGGTAGTTTATTCCAGTTGTGTGCAGAATAACTGCTAAATGTCGCTTCGCTGTGTTTAGTTTGGACTCTGGGCTGTACTTGCTCACCTCAGTTCATGGGTCTGTACTCTTCAAACATATCAGAAATGTATTCGGGGCCTAAAGCATTCAGTGATTTATAGACTAAAAGCACCAGTTTAAAATCTATTCTGTAACTGACTGGAAGCCAGTGCAAAGATTTAAGAACTGGAGTGATGTGCTCAGTTCTCTTGGTCCTGGTTAACATTCCAGCAGCATACTGAATGAGCTGAAGCTGTTTTACAGTCTTTTTGGGGAATCCAGTTAAGAGGCCATTACAGTAGTCAAGTAGTCATGGCTATATTTTTAAGATGATAGAATGCTGTTTTGGTGACTGCTTTAATATGACTGTTGAATGTGAGGTCTATCAGAACACCAAAGATTACACACTAGGTCCCTGGTTTTTAGGGCCTGGAGAGAAAGCTTAACCCTGTTCTGAATTGACTGGTTCCGTTGTATTTAATTGGACATAATGTTTCTCTTACAATGTTGATATTGCATACAATTAGGCCTATTAATTAAAATTGTAAGCGCAGCATTGTGCACATTATAGAAACCTGAAATGTCCGAAATGTAATAAGCCAAAGGAAAATGCGTATTTGCGTTATTGTTTGCGCAGTGTAATTCACATGGATGGAAATATCACTTTGTCAGAAATGTAAGAACGTGGGAAGAACGAATTATTCCAAACCGTTTTGATAGTTAACAAATCAAGCTATGCCCACGTCTCCAGGCACCACACCACGGTGTTTGTCTGTGTGTATATATTGGGACGATGCGCTTTCCGAAGTCTTCTGATGACATCTGAAAAAGCATCTTGGGAAAAAGAACTCTGAGAATCTCTATTTTCAAAATCCTCCTTCCCAACTTTGGTAATTAAACAACACTATTGTAAGAACGATAATTTCATCTAGTCTCATTTTTGTCAACCAAAAGTATTTTTCATTTTTTATGTTTGTCTTTAGTCTGTTATCGTCTCCTCAACTGCCACTGAAAAATAGATATTTAACGAATATTTTCACTGTTTTTGTTGACGGAATGAACACTGTCATAAACGCATTCTCCATTGCTCTCTAACAATCCTATTACCCTTTCCAAGAACCTAGCTAAGCAAAACTCTTAATAATTACCTTGTCTACTTCTCAAATTACCTTCTATTTTGAATGACTCTAAAATAATAGCTAACCAACACTAAATTATTCTCTTGTATCACTCTCAAATTACTGTTCTATGACTACTATCAAATAACTAGCTATAAGACTCTCTTGACTAATCCTCTAATTGCCATTTGCATGCCTGTCTCAAACTCCTACAGTCAACCCTCGAAATGACCGGATTTCATTAACCTTTTATGCACTCTATTTCAAAACGGCCGTTTCGATAACGACACCTGTTGGGCCCGGTTGGAACGTGCAGGTGACTTAGTGACGTACGAAGCGTCGAACGTCATTGGTCACGCGGTGTTGGACTTCGAAACGTGCTTCTGGTTCACTGCATCTAAACAGTGGAGCTCGGAAAACTGAACGGTGCTTCGTGTTCATTCGTCCTATCCATACTGTTTAGGGTAGAATAACGATTGGCCTCTCCATATAATTTCTGTAAATCCCCCCCTAGCTTGAAATAACAGAAAAACTGAGAACTTGCGCTGAACTGGTTCTCCGTCACCGTGGAATGACCATTGAACGAATCGTACACGGATCGTTGAGGCACGCGGGGAACGGGAGACGGTTCTTGGAAAAGTTTACAACTTTCGTTGGTAAATTAAGTTACTGCTTTTATTTATACTAATTATTTATATTTACTAATTACAGTGTCTGTAAACCATTAGAAGTGAACTAAGCCAAGTCATGAAAAAACAGCATTTAACTGCGTTTTGTAGGCTACAACTCCATTCAGATTACAGGCTAATTCGCTAGTGTAGCCTGCTACCTGTTGTTGGTGTTGTAGCCTCTGCTGATTAGATATAAATCCTAGTTCTGTAATTGCAAATCCATTGATTGGTCAGGTTTCTCGTAATACCTTGCGACAGGGAGGCTGTAGCCTGATTATCGTGCAGTGACTAACGGAAATCCATAAAAATGCGGTTTAAACTGTAAAGAACATGTTCAATTTGTCACATCCCCACAGTTAAATAAGTGTTTTGTTGTCGTCTTTGTACTCGAAACAGCGGTCAAGTTAAAGTACACCTTAAGTATTTACCCAGATCTGTTGTTTTGATATTGTGATTGTTTGTCGTTTTTCCTCGATTGTGTTGTATTTTATTCCCATCAAACATTTTCATCAGTCATATATGGGTCTGGTTTGGTCTTTATTTTAGCAGATGGAGGACAAACCCAGCCTGCTGGTCTCCTTCCACACTGAGCCCAAAGAAGAGTCACTGGATTCTTATTGGGACAGTGGAGCTCAGTTTTCATTGGTGGATTCAAAGATTAAATCAGAGAAGCTGGAAGACTGCAGTCAAACACTGGGGCTGAATGATATTAAATATGAAGAGGAGAAGATTGGGGATTTAACTAATCAAGGTAAGAACTGGTTTATGAAGAGGGTTTAATCCCAGCCAACATTTGTATGTGGGGCCCATATGGGTAATAATAATAATAATAATACATTATATTATATGTAATAATACATATATATATGAGTAAATAACGAAGATGTAGAGTGTGGGATTTGGCATGGCTATGGGTAGGCGATTTTGAACAGATGAGTCTTGAGGTGTTGCTGGAAGATGGGGATAGTCTCAGAGTCACGGATGGTTTTGGGGAGAGAGTTCCAGAGATGAGGAGGAACCCTTGAGAATGCCCCGTTACCAAAACCTTTGAGCTTGGACTTGGGGATTATGATGTGGCCCGCAGTACTGGAACGGAGTGTGTGTGTTGGTTGATATGGAAGAAGAAGGTCAGACAGGTAGGCATGGGCAATATTGTTTAGGGCTTTATATGTCAGTAGGAGGAACTCGTAGTTGATGCATTGGGAGATAGGAAGCCAGTGTAACTCACAGAGGATAGGGGTGATATGCTGCCGGGACTTGGTGTGAGTGAGTATTCTGGCTGCAGAGTTTTGAACCATTTGGAGCTTATTTAGGGATGTAGATTTGATGCCAGTGAGTAGGGAGTTGCTGTAGTCAAGACGGGAGGTTATGAATGCATGTATTATGGTTTCAGCAGCAGGACGGGAGAGGGAAGGTCTGAGTTTGGCGATGTTGCAAAGATGGAAGAATGAAGATTTTACAGTCTGTTTGACGTGCTGATCAAAGGAGAGTGTAGAGTCCAGAATGACGCCAAGGTTTCGTGCGTGGGGGGATGGAGTAACAACGGTGTCATCGATGCGGAGTGCCAGTTTTGGTGAGGGTGGATTTGGTTCCAATGAGAAGTTCTGTTTTGTCACTGTTCAGTTTGAGGAAGTTGTCCTTCATCCATGCTTTTATTGCAGTCAGACAGGATTCAATATGAGTCAGAGGTGGGTTGGTGAAAGACTTGGTGGCTAGATATATTTTTGTATCTTGGGTAGTTAATGAGTCCATGGGTTCCATAAAGGCCCCATGTTGTTCCATAATTGCCCACATGGGTTCATTCAGGATTCCACTGGGTGTTAGGTGGGCCCCACCTGGGCAACATATGCAAGACCCATCTGGGTCCCTATTTTCAAGCTTTATATGGTGCTACATGGGAACTACATGGGCCGAAATGATGGGTTTCATTTTTTGCCCACAGGTTCCATAATGGGCCCATGTCAATTACCCACTTTATTATTCACCAATCTATTATACACACCAGCCCTTTGTGGGCCATATTGCCCCCCTGGTCTATGCTACATATCCCATTGGTCAGAATAAAAGGCTTGACAAATGAGATGATGAATGCCTGCCTCACTCACAGACATACTACTTTTCCTCTGGACTATGTGCATCTAGTTTGCTTGGACATGGTCTGTAAATTGACTCTGTGGTTTAAGGGACCATTGCAGTGTTGGGTTCCGTCTTCTATCCACCATCTCTGATCACTTGAAACTGAGTAGACAATGCTTCTGGTACTTGGAGTTCATACAGTCATTTGGTTTAACAAGGTTTCCAGGGAAGTAAAACAGCCTCACAACATGACAGATCCACCACTATACAATGCCCTCCACTAACTTTGGGACCGTTGGTAAATATGTGCAAAACAGGCTGTGAACTGTTTTTTTTTTTTATCCTTTGGTAATTATTTAAAATATGGAAGGTAAATGATTGAAAAAAAATACATGCTATATATCTGATGTAGTATACCCTGATGAGCCAAAACATTCTGACCCGATATGCTGTTGGTCCTCCTCAGCGCTGACCCGCTGAGGGACTCTACAAGACCCCTGAAGGTGTCCTGTAAGTCCTGTAAGTTGCGAGGTGGAGCTGCCATGGATCAGCCTTGTTGGTCCAGCACATCCCACAGATGCTCAATCGGAGTGAGATCTATGGAATTTGGAGGCCAGTGCAACACCTTGAATTCTTCATGTTCCTCAAACCATTCCCAAACAATGTGTGCAGTGTGGCAGGGCGCATTATCCTGCTGAAAGAGGCCACTGCCGTCAGGGAATACCATTGTCATGAAGTAGTGTACATGATCTGGAATTATGTTTAGGTAGGTGACAGGTGTCAAATTGACATCCACATGAATGCCCGGACACAGGGTTTCCCAGCAGAACATTGCCCAGAGCATCACATTCCCTCCACCGGCTTGTCTTCCCACAGTGCATCCTGGTACCATCACTTCCCCAGGTAAACTGTGCACACATACACGGCCGTCCACGTGATGTGAAAGACCACAGGACTCCTCAGACCAGGCAGCCTTCTTCCACTGCTCCAAAGTTCAGTTCTGATGCTCGCGTGCCCATTGTAAGCACTTTTGACAGTGAACAGGGGTCATCATGGTCAGCACTCTGACCAATTTATGGCTACGTAGCCCCATACACAGCGGTGTGCAATGCACTGTGTGTTGTGACAGATTCCTCCCGTAAGCATGATTAAAATGTTCTGTGACTTGTGCCACAGTAGACCTTCTGTCGGTTCAGACCAGACGGGATAACCTTGGGCACCCAACACCCTGTCGCATGTTTATTCTTAGTCCCTTCTCGGACCACTTTTGGTAGGTACTCACCACTTCTGACTGGGAGTACCCCACAAGCCTTGCGGTTTCAGAGGTGCTCTGACCCAGTCGTCTGGCCATAAAAATGTGCCCCTTTTCACAGTCGCTCAGGTTTTCACTCCTGCCCATTTTTCTTGTATCCAACAAGTTTTTTGCCTCCCATCTAATCTAGCCAGACCTTGTCATGTCCCCTTGTTAGGAGATGATCAACATTATTCTCTTCACCTGTGAGTGGTCATAATGTTTTGGCTCCTCAGTGTATGCCCATTCATATTTAATGTTTTTAAGTTCACCTGATTGATTAGGAACATTTAGGTGGTAAGTCTACTCCCCAAACACATTGGTCTTGTGTTCGTTAGGTCCCTTTACCGGTTGCATGAGGCGAGGGGTTCCCGATGACCTCCAGTAGAGTTTCTGACTTGCACTTATTTTGCATACTTTATGTACAAAATATACACTATTGTGGCCCTACATTTGTTTGTCCAACAGGCACTTATGTTTGTGATTTGGTGGCAGCAGAGTCTTTCTTCTGGCAATCCTTCCAAATAACTTGTTGGAAGGCAGGTGGCGTCTGATCATAGTTTTGGAGACTGGCTGTTTTTCTTCTTCTTGAACTGTCCTTCTCACGGTGTGTGGGGGAAAATACACATTTATCCTCTTCCAGACAAATTTGTCTGAGCTTCAGCTGATTTACATTTCTTAATTATTGCCCTAATAGTGCAGATGAGTATTTCCAGACATGTAACTATCTTTATAGCCCTATCCTGACTTTTATATTTTATTTTTTCATGATCAAGTTGATTAATAACCATGACATTTTTGTTAAACTGGGTGGCAGCATTTTTGGAGGGCACTGAAGGTATTTAAAGGGATAGTTTGTCTAAGAATCATATTTATCCAAAAAATCACTTACATACAATTTAGTCTGGAATGGACACATGGTAATTTTTTCCAACTATCCATTATTCAGCTCTGTCAATGGCTGTAATTAGCATACTAAGCTTCGTCCAAATCCATGAATGGAAACTGTGCGTCCCACTACCACAAAGCTGCATTGCAAGTGGAAAACGACTCCAATACACTTACCTTCTTCCAGACAGTTTTGTCTGAGCTTCAGTTGATTTATATTTACTTTATTATTGCCCTAATAGTGCAGACAAGTATTTTCTGGCATGTAACTATCTTTATAGCCCTTTCCTGACATGTTTTTCCCAGTTTTTTGCATGATCAAGTTGATACAGTGACATTTTTAAAGTGTTTTCTTTCCCTGGGTGACACCATTTTTGGAGGACACTGAATCAATTATGCCTGGGGAAAATGTGAAACTGTTTTCAGATATTGTTCATGTTTATCACTTTTAAAACGCTTGAATTAGTGACATTGATCTTTAATGTAATCTACTAACTACATTGATACAGTGTCACTGAACTAATGGACTTTTCTGATAATAATCACACAGATGAGATGGCTGAAGATGATCCATATCCTACACCTGGAGAGCAACAACAGGAAGATTACAAAGATAAGAAGTCTGACCCCAGCCCCCATTGTGGAAAACATTTCCTATCTATATCACTGCTAAAAAGACATAACATACATTCAGGAAAGAAGCCATACTCCTGTTCTGACTGTGGGAAGAGTTTCTCTTGTTTAGGCAGCCTTAATAATCACCAGCGCATACACACTGGAGAAAAGCCATACTCCTGTTCTGACTGTGGGAATTGTTTCATTTCATCATCTCACCTTACTAGTCATCAACGATTGCACACAGGAGAGAAGCCATACACCTGTTCTGACTGTGGGAAGAGTTTTTCTCATGTAGGCAACCTTAATAATCACAAGCGCATACACACTGGAGAGAAGCCATTCTCCTGTTCTGACTGTGGGAAGAGTTTCACTTCATCATATAGACTGATTACACATCAGAGAGTTCACACAGGAGAGAAGCCGTACCTCTGTTCTGACTGTGGGAAGGGTTTCTCTGATTTTGGCAACCTTAATATTCACCAGCACATTCACACTGGAGAGAAGCCATACTCCTGTTCTGACTGTGGGAAGAGTTTTGTTTCGTCATATAAACTATCTTTACATCAGAGAGTTCACACAGGTGAGAAGCCATACTCCTGTTCTGACTGTGGGAAGAGTTTCTCTCAACTCTGTATCCTTAAAACTCACCAGCGCATACACACTGGAGAGAAGCCATACTCCTGTCCTGACTGTGGGAAGAGTTTTTCTAATTCACGCAGCCTTAATATTCACCAGCGCATACACACTGGAGAGAACGCTTAACATTGTTCTGACTGTGTGAAGAGTTTCATTTGGTCGTTTAAGCTAGTCATCAAAGATTGCACACAGAAGCCACGCTCCTCTTTTGACTGAGGGAAACGTTGTATTTCATTATATTAACTAACTAGACATCAGATCATGCGCACTGGAGAGAAGCCGTACCTCTGTTCTGTCTGTGGGAAGGGTTTCTCAATTAGGTTGCCTTACAGCTCACCAGCGCATACATACTGGAGAGATGCCTTATTCCTGTTTTGACTGTGGGAGGGGTTTCTCAATTATGTGGCCTTAAAACACACTAGCGCATACATACTGGAGTGGTGCCTTACTCCTGTTTTGTCTATGGGAAGAGTTTCAATCATCTAATTTCCGTCAAAACACATCAGAGGATTCATACTATAGGATAACGCTACTTTTAAATGTAGGAAGTGCTTTTTGACAACATCTTACCTTATTGTCAAGAAAGGATATCTTATATCTTAACTTACGTATATCAGAGCACTGAAGGAACAGAAAAATGACAATTTTAGATTCCTTTACTACCCATTCAATGATACTTCATTTTGTAGTATATCCATTCAGAAGAACACTGCCATTCAAAAGTTCGGGGTCACTTAGAAAGGTCCTTGTTTTCCAAGGAAACATGCATGAAATGAGTTTGAGTAGGAAATATAGAAAAATGAATAGGATCTATAGTCATTGACAAGGTTAGAATTACTGATTGTCCTTCAAACTTTACTTTCGTGAAAGAATCCTCCATTTGCAGCAATTATACCCTTGCAGACCTTTTGGCATTCTAGTTGTCAATTGACAACTTTAAGGTAATCTGAAGAGATTTCACCCCATGCTTCCGGAAGCAGCTCCCACTAGTTGGATTGGCTTGATGGGCACTTCTCAATAGGGTTGAGGTGTGGTGACTGGGATGGCCACTCCATTATAGACAGAATACCAGCTGACTGCTTCTTCCCTAAATTGTTATTGCATAGTTTGGAGCTGTGCTTTGGGTCATTGTCCTGTTGTAGGAGGACACTGGCTCCAATCAAGCATCGTCCACAGGGTATAGCACAGGGTGTCTGGGTTCTTTTGCCCATCTTAAACTTTTCTTTGTATTAACCAGTCTGAGATATGGCTTTTTATTTGAGACTCTGCCTAGAAGGCCAGCATCCTGGAGTCACCTCTTTACAGTTGACATTGAGACTGGTGGTTTGCGGGTACTATTTAAGGCCAGACTCCACAGTTGAAATTAGTGATTTTGTATGATTGATTTTGTATCCATGGCTTTTGCTCTGAGATGCAACTAAGAAAATGTCAGGAAAATCCTACTAGAACAACTGAACTTCATTTGTGATTAATCAGAGTCACTTTAAATGATGGCAGGTGTGTAATGACTTCTATTTAACATGAGTTTGAATGTGATTGGTTAATTCTGAACACAGCCACATCCCCAGTTATAAGAGGGTGTGCACATTTATGCAACCAGGTTATTGTGATGTTTTTATTTTTCATTTTTCCCCCTCGAAGATTTCAGTTTGTTTTTCAATTGTATTGTTCACATTATAGGTCACATTAAAAGTGGAAACATTTCTGACATGATTTATCTTTCTTTGTAAAAGAATGTCTCATTCTTTTACATCACAAAAACCTGGCATTTTAACAGGGGTGTGTAGATTTTTTCATAATGTAAACTAGCTGCAATTTGTTTGAATTACTGAATATTATAGACACCAGGGTAATAAGGTAATGAATGGTGACATAGCACACTACAACTACGTAGTGAGAATGGAGAAAAAAAATATATACACAGCAAAAATATAGCAAGAGAAAGCAATAATATACATAACACTGTACACTAGCAGCAGTTTAGAAAGAGTACTGTAAACTAGCAGCAATATTGGTGGTGGTATTTAAATTACAGATAGGCCTATGGCAAGTATGGCGATAATATACATAACAGTGTAAACTAGCAGCGATTTTTGAAAGAGTTGGATGGGGAGTATGAACAGTATGGTAGATGTATTTAATATTATAGACATTCTGTTCGTAGGTGATCAGAGATGAGTGGAGGGTGCCTGCCCTCCATATACGCGTTGTTGTTGTTTGATGATTTTTTTTTGCTTGTTGATGTTAAAATACAAGTTTTGCGTTTCAAACTCTGAGTGGCTTCAGTTTAATATGTTGCAGGCTCATTCATTGACCTTAACACGCTATAACAGTATTGGGCTTGTTTTTGAAACTGCGGTTGCTTGTTTGACTCGCGAGATTTGGCAACACTGATCTCTATTGTTGCCTGCTTGACGCTAATCCACTGTACCTATCGAGTTCTGACAGTTAGCTTCTTACCTTGGGTTGTCGCTCAGACGATGGCTACCTTTAAATCAGTGTGACAGCCACTTACTGAGCGTTAAACACAAACGTGTGCATGCACAGACAGTTACTTTTCTCTGACCTGACTAGCTAGTTTGATGCTCTGAACGCGCGGGACTGGGTGTTGTTGCTCTGCTCTGATGCTCGTGCAATAGTCAACAGTGCACGATTCATTTAAACTTTTCATGCTCCGCTCAATTTGTTTTGCCCGTGGGCTGTGTCTGGACATTTTATTTCGCTTCTCCAATGTTAGAGTTAGCTGTTGTGGTTCTGCACTGCTAGCGTTAGCATACTCTTTGATATATCTGCTGTGTTTTGTACAACGATATTTCATCAAATTGCTTGTGTTAAATTAGTGTTTTTCCTTTCTTCCTCGACAATTTAGCAGAGCAGATCTTGTACTCTACTTGTGTAATTGCTGACATCTCCGTCTTCCTGCTCTACCAATCTGAGTTCTATATTCTATGCTTATGCGGCCTTCGAATTTCACTTAATGTTTCCATGACGTGGTATCGGCATTTTTCTGTGAGTACTAGTACATGAACCCAGTATCGGCATCGTTGCATCAGTAGTTGAAACCTAATTGTACCTAGAATTTCTAAACAAACAGCTGGAGGCAGGGCTTTTTCTTCACAGAGCTCCACAACTGTCGAATGATCTGCCAATTAAGGTTAGAACTGCAGACTCGTTGCAAACCTTCAAGTGTCTACTAAAGACTCATCATTAAAAGATTGGGGATGTTAACCAGCTCACCTGGAGAGGTGTGAAACTGAGCAAACTGGAATGTAAAGAAATTAATTACAGTGTGGACATTTATCTGTAGTGTTTGGATTTTCCTTGTTCCCCATAGAAGGGTGACTATTCTAATATGCTTTATTTTACTGTACGGGTTATAGATTAAACTTCACCAGAACGTTGTAGAATGTTTGTGTTGTATCCTCTGGGTCCACTCAACTGGAGTCTTACAAGGCTGAAACATTGAAGGAAATGTGTAATCTGGGATGACTGACAGTAGTGAAAGATCCTTCACAGAGATGGGGATTGTGGTTTGTGACATTTTGGGGAATAGTGCTGACACATCTAAATACATTTTTGCCATAAAATGACGGAGGAGAGCAGTGTTTGATCTGTATGGATTTCATATTATGATTTTAGATTACGTTTGTATACTCTTGTAATTAGTCTTTTGTTAAATCAATCTGTTAGGAATGACAATGCTTTTGTTTCATTGATATCTATTTTTTAACCATTTCCAGCTGCAATAGTCTTTTACATTAAGAATGTCTATACAGTATTTCTGATCAGTTTGATGTTACAACCCTATTTCCCCAAATTGTGATGTGTAAAATGTAAATAAAAACAGAATGCAATAATGTGCAAGTCATTTAATCTCTATTGAATTGACAGTAGTACAAAGACAGCATGTCAAATGTTGAAACTGAGAAATTGTTGAAACCTAATTGTACCTAGAATTTCTAAACAAACTGCTTGAGGCAGGGCTTTCTCTCATAGAGCTCCACTACTGTGGATTGATCTGCCTATTTAGCCAATTGAGGTTAGAAATGCAGACTCAGTGCAAACTTTCAAGTGTCTGCTAAAGACTCATCATTAAAAGATTGATGTTAATCAGGTGTCCTGCAACACATTTGTTTCTCTAAAGGTCTGGAACACCAGGTGTGGGCCATCAGCCCCCCCACAGCTCACCTGGAGAGGTTTGAAACTTTTGAGTAAACTGGAATGTAAAGAAATCAATGACATTGTGGACTTTTATCTGTAGTGTTTGGATTTCCCTTGTTCCCCATAGAAGTGTGAATATTCTAATATGCCTTATTTTACTGTACGGGTTATGGATTAAACTTCACCAGGACATTGTAGAATGTTTGTGTTGTCAGGCGGACAACAACAGGCGGCAACGCCCAATCCATTAGACATTGGTTAAGTGGGATAGATCCTGTCCTTTGTGTTCGCCAAGGTAAAGTAAAGCTACTGAAGGTTTTGGGATGTGTTTTATGTCTGCTATTAGGATGAATTGTAATGTCTCAAACAGTTATTTGAGTCTGTTCTGTGTAATGAATCCCGCTGACACATCGTGTTTTATTACATTTAGGAATATATTGTTAACAGATACTCTTAACACATGTTTTGCTATCGTGTGTTTTAGATACTTATTGTATACTTTGTATATATTTATACAATTTAGGACATTGAATATTGCTGGTGTGTAACTATGACATGTATTGTAACTTACTCGATCAGAATAAATTGTGTTACTTTAAAATACATGTTTTTATTCCTAATTCATCTACAACAGGGCTGCCCAACCCTGTTCCTGGATATCTGCTGTCCTGCAGGTTTTCTATTCAACCCCATTTGTGACCAACCTGATTTAGCTTTTCATCCAGCTAATTATTAGGTGTGCTAAATGAAATCTGTGGATGAGGGTGTCAAGATGGACAAACAAAAGTGCAAGCACAAGAGAGGTAGGGAGAAGTTGCTGGCCAAAATTTGGATAACTGACATGTTTGCTGCAGTAGCTTCATTATCTACAGAACCTGAGATAAGTGATGGGAAATCAAAGCTTTATGAAGCATTCAAGGCTTGTCTAATTGGGCCGAAAGAGTTCCTTCTCTCAAGGCTTTTGAACTCGCTGTACAGTGGTGTCACCTACTGGTGAGGAAAAATATCACTTTTACTGTTCATATCGATGTCTTTTTCCATAGTATCCTACATGACTTCCTGGTGCAGTGGTTAGGCGTGTGCATTAGGAAGGAGTATTAATTAGCGGGGTCGTATCCCACATTCATCTTGCCTTTCCAGATAGCTTTTTTAAACTGTGCGTCCGCTGGAATGTTATCGGAAATATGAAGGTGTCAAAAGATCCACGAAGTGTTACGATCAATCAAATCAAATTTATTTATAAAGCCCTTTTTATATCAGCAGTTGTCACAAAGTGCTTTTACAAAACACCCGGCCTTAAACCCCAAGGAGCAAACAAGGAGCTGTTGAATTTCAGCGACTGGGAAAACTCCCTAAGAAGGCCGAAATTTAGGAAGAAACCTAGAGAGGACCCAGGCTCAGAGGGGTGGCCAGTCCTCTTCTGGCTGTGCCGGGTGAACATATTAAGAGTAAAAATTGTAATAATAAGTGCATGTGGGCTGAGTTCAGGGTCTATTTAAACTTAGTCCAGGTCGGTAGCATGACCAGATGGACAAGGACAACACGGGGAGGGGGAGGTGTCAGCACAGTGGCAGCTGAAATCGTCAGGTATCGTCTTGATCTGCAACACAACCAGGAGGACTTTGGACAGGGACAGCAACGGGTCTTTCAAGCCTGGTACTCCTCAGGTGTGGGTCAGGACCTCATGTCCTCCTAAGTTTAAAACGGCAGGAGACAGGGAAAATTTAGAAAATGCTTTTCTTAGATCTACAAGGATTTATAGTGGAGAAGGAGAACTGACCCTACTCCTCCTGCACAATAACATAGCAGCGTAAGACCTTGGGGATGAGACAGAGGGGTCCGGTGACACTGTGGCCCTATCTGGGAGAGGCCCCGAACAGGGCCCAACAGGCAGGAAATCAATCCACCCACATTGCCAAGCATCAACCAAAGGGACACCCACCAAACGCAACCACCCTGAATGAGGGCCGAGTATTGCCAGCAGAGTACAGCCCAATTGCAAAAGTGTGCAACAGAGAGACAACAATAAGCCAGTGACTCCACCACCGAATGGAATTGGAGGGAGGGCATCCCGGTGGCGATGACAGCCCACCTGGCAAGACAGCAAGTATCAAGCCTTTCTGGTCACCTTCACGCCCCTGGGCCAGACTACACTTAATCATAGACCATGCTGTAGAAATGAGTCTTTAGTAGACACTTGAAAGTTTGCACTGAGTTTGCATTTCTAACCTTAATTGGCAAATCATTCCACAGTAGTGGAGCACTTTGCGAGAAGGCCCCTGTCTCTGGCTGCTTGTTTAGACATTTTGGGTACAATTAAAATGCCTGCATCTTGCAATCAAAGGTTATGTGTGGGTATGTATGGCTGGATAATTTCAGCGAGGTAAGTAGGAGCAAGTCCATGTATTGATTTATAGGTTAACAATAAAACCTTAAAATCAGCCCTAACCCCAACAGGCAGCAAGTGTAAAGAGGCTAGTACTTGGGTAATGTGTTCAAATTTTTTTGTTCTAGTTAGGATTCTAGCAGCCGTGTGCAGCACTAATTCAAGTTTATTTATTGATTTGTCAGGGTAACCGGAAAGAAGAGCATTGCAGTATTCTAATCTAGAAGTAACAAAAGCATGGATTCGTATTTCTGCATCAGTTTTTGATAGAAAGTTTCTGATTTTTGCAATGTTTCGAAGATGAAAATTAGCAACTATTGAGACATATTTTATATGTTCATCAAAGGAGAGGTCAGGGTCAAGGGTAGGGCCGAGGTTTCTTACAGTTTTTTGGGATACAACCATGCAGCCGTCGAGGTTCACAGTGAGACCGGCCAACAAAGCTCTTTGTTTCTTGGGTCCTAAAACAAGCATGACTGTTTTTCTTGAGTTTAAAAGCAAGAAGTTCTCTGTCATCCACTTCCTGATATCTGAAACACATGCTTCCAAAGTAACTAATTTTGGGGCTTCTCCATGCTTCATTATTAGCTACTTTGGAATCATGCGTACGTAGAACAGTAATTTGAGAGTCATACAAGAGAATAATTTAGTGTAGATTAGCTATTATTTGTGAGTCATACAAAAGAGCTGGTAATTTGAGAAGTAGACAAGATCATTATAAAGTGTTGCTTAGCTTAATTTGTGGAAAGGGTAATAAGATATTGTATTAGAGAGCAATGTTTAGAGTTCATTTCATCAACAGAAATAGTGAAAAATATTAGTTAAATATTTCTATCTATTTTTCAGTAGCTGTTGACCAGATGATGACTGAATAAATAGAAACATAAACAACGAAAAATACTTTTGGTTGACAAAGACGAGACTAGACGAAAATGTATGTGTGACAGTAGAGGTATTAAACTACCATAGTTGGGGAGGAGGATTTTGAAAATAGAGATTCTCAGTGTTTTTTTCCCAAGATGCTTTTTCAGTTGTCATCAAAAGTCTTCTGAAAGTGCATCGTCCCAGTATATACGCACAGACAAAGACCATGTTGTGGTGCCTGGAGACGTGGGCATACCTTGATTTGTTGCATACAAGTTATATGAACAACAGTAACAGGATTGTTCGAACTAAAAACGTTTGTTAAAGCTCAGCCAGAAGTAGGCGATTCTCTTAGGCATCATCTTTTATGCAGTGCTGGAGTTTAAGTGGACAGTGAAACTCATTAAGCTGCAGTGAAATTAAAATTACCATTCAATCTGATACTTCTTTCTGTCTATTCAATTTAAAGCATGTATATAGTCCTAGAGGAAAGAGTCTTAAAGATGAGGAAGTAGGTTGTAGATACAAATTGCCTTGACATTTTTTTTTACCTCCAGGAACCAGAACTACAGGATATCTCACAGGATTAAAGGACTATTTTGCTGGACTTGTCCTGCACGATTCCTGTAGGACTTTTTTGTAAGGGCATTATGGAAGCCTGAAATGTCCGAAGTGTAATAAGCCAGTGGAAAATGCGTAGTGCACACGCGTTATTGATCGTTTAATTCACATGGATGGAAATATCAGTTTGTAAGAACGAGGGAAGAACAGATTATTCCAAACCGTTTTGATAGTTAACAAATCAAGGTATGCCCACGTCTCCAGGCACCACACCACGGTATTTGTCTGTGCGTAGGCTATATAGCAAGCAAGTTTATTTATATAGCACAATTCATACATCGAAGCAATTCAATGTGCTTTACAAAGAAAAATAAAATAAAAAATATATAAAAATACAATAACATAAAAACAAATACTCAAATGAAAACATCAAAACAAATGAAAACATCATAATAATAAAAATACAATAAGAAAACATATAAAGATTAAAAATGGGATAGAAACATAGGAAGCTATAAGGCTAAACAGTGTGGTTAAGTTTAAGTGCTCAGTCGTAGGCACGTGAAAAGAGTAGTATTTTTAACCTGGATTTAAAAATGGATACATTTTGGGCACGTCTAAGATCTTCTGGTAGTTTATTCCAGTTGTGTACAGCATAAGTGCTAAACGCAGCTTCTCCATGTTTAGTTTGGGCTCTGGGCTCTACTAGCTGACCTGTGTTCATGGAGCCTTGCTCGGTTTATATTCTTCAAACATATCAGAAATGTATTTGGGTCTTAAACCATTCAAAGATTTATAAACTAAAAGCATCACTTTGAAATCTATTCTGTAACTGACTGGAAGCCAATGTAAAGATTTAAGAACCGGAGTGATGTGCTCTGTTCTCTTGGTCCTGGTTAACATTCTAGCAGCGGCATTCTGAATGAGCTGCAGCTGTTTTACAGTCTTTTTCGGGAGTCCAGTTAAGAGGTCATTACAGTAGTCAACCATATTAGAGATAAAAGCATGGATGAGCTTTTCTTGGTCTTTTTGGGACACCAAGCCTTTGATTCTGGCTATATTTTTTAGATGATAGAATGCTGTTTTTGTGACCGCTTTGATATGACTGTTAAATGTGAGGTCTGAGTCTATCAGAACACCAAGATTACGCACTTGATCCCTGGTTTTAAGGGCCCGAGAATCCAGCTCTTTACTAATACTTGTTCTTTTATTTTTGTTGCCAAACACAACAAGCTCAGTTTTATCTTGGTTTAATTGTAGACAAATTTGGTTCATCCAGGTATTTATGCACTCTATACAGTGACAAAGAGAGTCTATTGAGCTGCTGTCATACGGTTCGAGCTATATATATTTGAGTATCATCAGCATAGCTGTGGTAGTTAATGTTGTTGTTCTGTAGAATTTGGCCCAGAGGTAGCATATAGAGATTGAACAGAAGCGGTCCGAGAACTGATCCCTGTGGAACTCCGCATGTCATAGCCACCCTATCAGTTTCATGATTACCAATGGTGACAAAGTAACTCCGGCCATCTAGATAAGATCTGAAC